>PVLA01008491.1:0-87992 GCA_004027455.1 Hydrochoerus hydrochaeris | reverse complement strand
GATGGGAGGGTGGATGGATGGATGGGTGGATGGGAGGATGGGAGGGTGGATGGATGGAAGGATCAGAGGGTGAACAGGAGGGTGAATGGATGGATGGATGGATGATGGCTGAATGAATAGAGAGATGGAGAACGGAGGGAGGGAAGGAGGGAGGTTAGATGGATGAATGAGAATTTAAATTATTCCACATTAATTCTTCTTTTTCCAAGGTAGAACTGTAATGCAATTTTCACTGCTTTCCTGTGGGCAGTGATGTTTCCCACACCTCTGCTTCTCAGACCTCCACCCCGTGCCCCAGACTGGGCCTCCCCAGCCCTACCCCAGCCCCTTCCTCAGGCAACCTCAGGCTCCTGTGTCCACTCCCCTCCTGTCCACTTGGGGCTCAAAGGCCAAGAGCCCCTTTCTCACCCAGGAGTGGTATGCCCCAGAAGGGTCAGTCCCAGCGGGTACCCACAGCCAGGATGGAGCTGGTGGGCCCTGGTCCTGAGGCCCTCGGCGTTTCCTCATCTCACAGCCACACCTGGATTTGCCGCCTGCCATGTGGGCCTTGTCTTGGGGTCCCGGAAATGCACTGCCAAGGAAAGAGCTTGAGGAACCAGGTCCGCAGGGCGTGGGGGTGTAGGGGTGCCATGCCCCTGAATCCTCCCTCCACTCGTCCCTGTGACCCCACAAGCCCAGCGCTCACAGCCACAGTCAGCCGACCTGTTCCTCTTCTGGTGAGCCCAACAGGTGAGTTTTGCAAAATAAAAACACATCATTATTTCTTATCGATGCCAAAACTTTCCTTTTTAGCAAAACAAAAACTGTTCCACAAGCATCATACTCTTGTCAATAACCGGAAGGAAAATAAACGTTAAAACATGCTAAATAATTGCCCAGCAGCCCTTGTACTAATGACCGTAAACTTCTGCTATGCTAATTTTTCTCTACACTTTTAATTACTGATCAATAATACTTTGAGGTTGACATTTAAAAATGCTGAACCACATGTAGGAACACAGACTGAGAGAAAATCTACAATGTGGGACTGAATTTGCCAAATCAATAAACTTTGCCATTTAACAAATAGTAGCATGTAAACAGTCACCAAGATTAGCAGGCGGAAGGGCTGAGCCCAGAGGAGTTAATTATTGTTTAATAATGGGAGGCCGCGCCTCCCTAGCAGAGCTCTCTGCTGGGACAGTCACCTTCCAGGGCTCTGCCAGGCACCGGCATCCTGCAGCAGCGATGCCCAGGACCCAGGGTTCCTGTGCCACGTGGGAAAGCGCTGGCCACATGGGCACCCTCCCCCTCCCAGGGAACCCCCTTCGTGGGAATCACAGGCTCTGCCCAGCAAATGTAACGGACAGAATCATAAATGTGTTAGATGAAGAGATCTGACTTCAAGCCATCTCTTGTGAGTGTATCAGTACTGTGCCAATCATTCATTTGGAATTTGAGGGGTTGATGTAATAAAGCATCCATCCACCGCGCAGGCGGGAGGGGAGGAAGGCTGTGAACACTGCGCTGCTCCTGGGAAGATCAATTTTTGCAGAGCACTGTGGGAGAGCATAAGCAATCTTTATTTTTATTATTATTAGCAATAATAATAAATCCAGACCTAAGGACCCCAGCATGTGACTATTGAAATGTCGTTATCTGCACCAGGGGTGGAAGCCATCTGTCTTGGCCCTGCCGGCCAGGCTGTCTCAATGGCCATGGGCGTGGGGTGCACTGAGCAGCGCTGGCCTCAACTGCCCAGCTCTGTACCACCCTCTGCTCAGTGGCTTCTGATGTGACATGGGCGAGTCAAGGCCAGAGTCCAGGAAAGATGGGGGTACATCGCATCCTGGGTACTGTGTCTGCACCCACAGGCCCCCAGGCCCATTCCTAAGGAATGGACCAAGCTGTCAGAAGTCCTAGCCCTCGTGGTCCTTCCCACAAAGTGACATCGCATCCACCGAACTCAGAGGAGCTGCATTCTGTGGGTGGTGACATCAACAAAAGGGCAGAAGCGGAGGACGGGGCCCCGGCTCCTCCGGCCCCACCCAGCACCTTCGGGTTCCTCGGGAACCAGCTAACCCGGTCACTGGCCCTGAGGTCTCTTCTGGACCCCACACCTGGGCAGATACTACCGCTGCTCTGTGTCAGTGGCTGCTATTGCTCCGGCCTTGGGGATCTCAGGGCGCAGTGCCTTGGGAAGGGGGGCAGAAGGCAGAGGTCTGACCTGGGAGCACCGGGGTGAGTGCAGCTGCCTGTGCCGGGGGGAAGGCAGGTGACAGAGCCCAGTGCCTCCTCCCCCCAAAGCCAGCCAGATAGGTGTGAGGGTGACCTCACTGCCCTGCCCCCAGTGCTGGTCCAGGTGAACCTGGGGGTGCCCATGCCGCTTGCCCCTCCTCCTCTCTTGTCCTGGTGACCCCCACACCTTAGCCTGGAGAGAGGCACCACATCCAGCCTCCTGCTTCTCGGGGTCTCTCTGGAAACCGCCATGGATCCAGCACCCAGAGAGCAAATCAGTGAAGATTGAGCTGCAGATATTGAGTGAATATTGACCCGAGATCCCAATGCTCAAACCACAGAGCAGGGGCTTAGATCCAGGTAGGGGTGGGAGGCAGAGGGTTCAGAACCTCAAGAGGCGGAGTTGAAGGAGCAGGAATAAGCACAAGGGGTCCCTGCAGGTGTGCATGGCCCTGTTCGGCAGCCAGCAAAGCTGTGCCAGGAGTCAGGACCAGGAGCCCCACTGGGAGGACTGGGAGGGGGAAGAGACGGACCCAGAACAGGAAGGGCAGCAACCCTGGGGTACATGGTGGAAATGTGGGAGCCCGTGCCGAGCTGTAGGGCTTACACTTAGCTGTGACCCTGGAGGTCTCTGCCCGTCAGGGAAAAGAGCTCTGGGGCATCCCAGAGGACACGTGCTGGCTCCCAGTAGCTCCCCGGCCTTTGCACTGCCGGCAGCACCAGCGTCAGGTCTGTGCTCCGGCCGGCAGCCAGCACCTGGCACTCCCGGACCTCGCCATCTTCCAAGCCCTTGACTGACCACTGACTGCACTGGAGCCTTGATCCACTCACTCCTGGGGCGCTGGGGACCACGGCCTGCTGCTCTTCCCACCCGAGACTGCTCAGGTCCCCCAGGTGTCCTGGAGTCACCTCCTCATGCATGACCCTCCTTCCAATGGGAGGCTCCCACATGTAGGACTCAGGGAAGCATATGCCTGAGTGTGAGGCGGGCTGGGCCACTGGGTTGGCCACCAAAGGCTGAGTGCCAGGGACACAGGAAGCTCTCGGTAACTCCACTACTGCAAGAGCAGCTTCACGCGGGGAGCGCGAGGTGACCCAGAGTGGCCCAGGCATTCTGAGGCTGCGACCCCCGTGTCCACCACCTTCCTGGCTAACAAGGCTGCCATTTCTCAGAGCTAATGAAATCTCATGTTTCAGTCAGATCGCCAAAATAGTTTGTAATACATTTTCCTAAGACTTTAAATATTTTCTATATCAATTGTAACCCCAGCTTAAAAAAAATCTAATCAGTAAGAAAAATTTGAAACCAGAAGCCATCATGCAAAGTTACTATCAGCATGAAGTTGGTTTGTGAAGCAAGTTAACAAGACTTTGACTCTAAAACTAAGAACCCAGTTAAAAATCACCAAGAACCAACAAATGAAACTAGAGTCCAGTTCTTGTGGGAAGATTACCTACTGGGTCTGGGCTAAACCACAGCTAAGACTGTGTTTTGTGCCACTCCCATTGGGGTAAAAATGCTTGTGGGGATTTGTTAGGCCTCAGCTTTGGTTGCAGCCATGATGTGGGGCCCAGTGCAGGTGGGATTCGGGGCGACACAGGAACCCACAGCCAACCTGAGTCTGCCCAGCCTGCAGCAGGTCAAGCAAGGGCCACATGCAGGTCCTTCTCCCCAAGCCTGTGAAGTCCACACTCAGCGAACCGGCTGACTGGTGCTGCACAGGGCACTTCCTGGTGGTCAGTACCTTCTCACTGTGTCCTCTCTCTCTGGCTCCGTGATGAGGGCACTAATCCTACGCAGGGGCTCTGCCCCATCTCCCCCAACTGCCCTTCCCAGTGCCATCCCTGAGGTGTTGATAGAAACACATGAGTTTTGGGGGGCTGGGGGAACATAGGTGTCCAGACTTGCAGGGAGGAGCGGTCACTGAGTGCAGGGAGGGGGGCCTGGTCTCCTGGCCAGTCCGGCACGAAAGTTACAGGACCTACTTTCGGTTTTCCATCCCCTAACTCTCCCCCCTCACCAGGTGCTGGATTTGTATGCGATGTTAGGTCCCAGGCACTGCCCTCCTCTGCAGGAAGTTACTTGAGCACCTTCTGTACTCAGAACATTTTGTCTGCTACTGTGGCCTGAAACAAATTTTCCAAGTGATGAATCTGATGTTAAAACTGGATTTGTGGCTTTTTGGAATAAATTTGTGTCACATGATCTTTGCTGTTATTTTGGGGGAGATTCCCTGAGCTACCTTAATTAAACAAGAGAACTTCCAATAAGTACTATAGAAAAGAAAAAACGTCATGTCCCCAGGAGGCACTGTGAATAGAGACTCTAGCAAACCTGGGAGCCAACCGTCGGTTCTCCAGCCATGAGCTCTAGAAGAGGCTCCCACACCTGAGGGGTGGGGAGGGGAGGGGAAGGGCACCTGAGCTGGCCCAGCCTCTGGGACACAGGGAAACAGGCAGACACAGAAACCTGGGGTGCAGAACTTCGACAGAGCGCAGGCAAGTCCTGGAACCCCAGTCCTTCCGGAAGTATCAATGGCAGATCAAACAGCGAGGTTCATGACAAGATTTGTTCTTTTTAACTCCCACAGATTGTCATTAGCTTGCCTTAATCACTTTTGAAGTAATAAATGTGCATGTGCTTATTTGCGCTGAGTCCCAGAAACGGCACCCCAGACATATTTCAAAAGAGGAAGGTGCTAAGAAATGTCATCAGTGACCAGAGCAACAGGAGGAAACCTGCTGGCTCTGCCCTTGGTGGGGCAGCTGGGGCTGTCAGTGTGGGACAAGGGCAGCCCACCCCGAGAGGAACCCACAAGACCCCGGCCCAGGGTGACCCCAGGCGGCTCTGAGGGTGCAGTGCCGCATCCTGGCAAAACCGCGGCAGCCTAGGTCTGCTGCTCGTGGCCCCAGAAATACCTGAGCACTGAGGAGGGGGGAACACAGAGCACAGTGACTTCCCAGGGTCTCTGAGAGCCCGTCTCTCCCTCCTGCGTTCCCGCCATCTGCCAGGCTGGTCCTCGGCAGCCGGCTCCCCACGGCGTCCCGGAGTAAATGACTAACAAAAGTGTGGCAGTGCGGTTGGGTTGTACAGTGGCACCGGTGCAGGCCCGAGCTTCTGCTATCTCCCCATCTAGCACACCTCTAACTACCTTTGATCTTATCTCACAGTAGATACGTAACTGAAATAATCACCATTTAAATATATTAGGTTGTTTGACATAGGTCCTACACACAAGGAAAATCAATACTGATTATACAGTCGCCAGATACAATGTAAACGGCAGGCTGCACAGTCTTTACGGGCCAGATAACATCGCAGAGATCCGACCAGAGTCAATAGCCATTAAGTTCTCCAAGCGGCCACTTGAGCGTGTGTGGCGGTGGGTGCCCCCGTGCGAGGCCGCCCACGGGCGCCGGCTCAGAGGAGGGACGAGGTGGGCCGGACCTGCGGAACCTTTGAAAACAGAAGTACCTTCAGATGCTGTTTGTGTTAAAACTAGGAATAGCCTCCTCTATTCTGCTAGATTTTATTTAAAAACCTTAACAGCCAGGCTGCCATTTGCAACCACGGTCAGAGTCCAGTGTGCACACATGGGAGGTGGAAGACCTGGTGGAGCTGTGGTCTCTGGCGAGGCCCCTGGGAGCTGAGCTTGGGTCCAGGCGCAGTTTGTCCACCCTCAGCCAGATGTGCATGGGGGGTCACGGGCATAGTTCTAAATTTTAGCATTGTTTCCAAGGCGTGGAACCCTGAGGCTGCTAGACACGACTTCCCACCACAGCCCCACAGCGTCATGTGGGAAGACCACGCACTTTGGCTCCCTGGTGCTGGTGGGGGATGCTGCGTGCTGGGGAGTCTTCGCATCTGAAGGGGGATGAACCCTAGGATTATGTGGCCAACTGTGAGTGGACAGTAGACCTGGTGACAGGCAAGTGGCGGTCAACTTCCAGCTTGCCCTGACTGAAGAGAAGCCGCTGACAGATCAGCCCAGCCTGGAAAAGCAGGCGTGGGGCCCGGTGATGGGTGGGTCCCCGGCCCAGCCATGGGGACACGGAGCAGAATGACAGCTGGAGTGTTTCCCTTCTGCCGAGAGCCATCAAGGGTCGGGCTGAAGAGAGCCACGGTGCCGAAAGCGTGGTATCACTTAGTCCTCGGAAAAACCACAAGACTGAGACAAAAGTGCAGCACGAGAGAGAACACACCACTCCAGGCCCCTGTGACAGCAAAGGCGCGCTGGGCCCGTAGGGCCTCGTCCTGCTGCCTCCGGCCCAGCTGTCACATTTTCCGGGAGGCTTTTCTCTGTAATCACCCGATTATGCGCTCCATCACACACCCCGTCAGTGCGTCTAATGGTCTTAAAGGGAAAGGAAATTACTTGTCCTCACAGCCAGTGCCTGACACTTTTATGGGTCATTTGTAATGAAGCTATTCTTCGGCTTTAATGGAGACCTTGATTCTGACCAGTGTGAATAATTGTCAAATGGTGATTAATTAAATATTCACCACTGGCCTATAAAATTGATCAACATATTACATTACAATGTTCCAAAAGTTATTTTATTTCTTCATTCTACTTCCAATTCTATGCATTTAAACAAGCTTTAAACCGGAGCCATATAATTTACTGCATATTAATTATACACATACTGACTAAAGTAAGAAAAAGTGGTTTACACCTTTTTTAACTCCGTGGACGACACGCCACCCTTCTTTCAGCATAGCTGGGAAGTCCATCCCCACGTCTGCAGATCCAGCCACGCGGGGCACAGGTTTGCTGGAGATGTGATTCCCGGCCGGCCAAGGCTTCTGCCGACCCCAGTGCTCCATGAGCCTCGGGCCTGAACACAGCCTCGCGGGCTGAGGCACAGCAGTGTCCTCAGTGGAGGCCTCTTGCCGGGACAATGAGGGATTCAGAACTGGTCAGAAGCACAAGGACAGCTCGGCGCCATTGTCACGCAACCTGGGCTGCCTGGCGACTCTCACAGCCAGAGCAGATGAAGCTAAATGGTCTCGGAAGAGCAGTCCCCCTGCCAGGTACCCCACAGGTACAAGTGGACATTATATAAAGAAGCCAGACACCCACACTCTAGTCTCAAACTTGAATTAAGACACTCACAGTAATTGAGCTAAATTTTATTAACCAGGAGTAGAAAGGAGGTGAGGAATTGTGTTTAAAAGAAAAACATCCAGAGCCCTCCCAGTATTCTAGAGGCTGAGGCAGGAGGATCCCTGTGAGTTTGAGGCCAGCCTGGGCTACAGTGAGTTCAAGGACTGACCTACATGGTAAGATCCTGTCTGAAAAGCAAACCGCCTACCCACTCACACACACACACACACACACACACACACACACAGAAAGAGAAAGAGGGGAAGGGGCCTGGGATGATGGTGTACCCCTGTGAGCCAGCTCATAGAAGGCTGATGAAGGAGGGCAGCAAATTCAAGCCCAGCCTGGACTACTTAGCAGCAAAGGGAGACCCAGTCTCAAAATTTAAAAAAATTTAAAAGGACTAGAATGTAGCTCCATGTGAAAGTCTTGGGCTCAATTCCCTGTACTCTCAGAAAAAAAAAAAAAAAACAGAAATTGGGAGACAATTATGCAAAACAAAACCGAAATGACCGTTTGGTTTTCTGTGGCCTGCAGTCCTGCAGGTGCAGGGGGCAGCAGACAGGAGCCGTGACCCAGGCCGCCCGCCAGCTGCAGAGAGGTTGTGAGGGGGCCGGCCCCGCTGGAGGCTGGGAGGCCGGGACAGAGCCCTCTCCACCCATGGCTGCATTGCGAGTGGCGGCTCCCGGGATGCACCCCAGAGCGAGGATTCCGGACAGAGCCGCCAAACGCACCCTGGAAAGCCGCGGGTGTGCCGAGCGCTGGTTTCACCTAAGGAGCCCCTCAGCCCCTTTCTCCCTCTGCCTCAGGCCGTTAGTGTCATTGAGTGAACACAGCAGATAAAAAAAAATGATGGGCAAAAAAATCATATTTCAACTTGAACAAACTTGCTGTTTGTAGACTGATCACATGGATCTGGCACAGCCAGGATGATTTCAGCAGCTGCTGCAGGAATGAATCCCACACAGGGACTGAGTTTAATCATCCAATCCCAGGCTGTATTGATTTGGGGGGACTCGCAATGACTCTATAAATAAACCATTTCTTTGCAACTGTATCTGCAGCCGGTCATGAACCCAGAACCTTCACAACCTGGTCCAGAGTGAATTATGCCCTGCAGAAATAAATTAATAAAACTAACACAGCCAGGCTTCTCCACCAACTTATTTTCACGTTTCAAGAGCTTAAAAATATAAAATCAATAATCATTTAGTCATAAGGGTAAATGAAGGGACATAACATCAAAGTATCCCCGTTAGCCATTCAAGTCATCCTGGGTAATTTATCTCATCAAAAGGCAGAGGTAATAATCCTTTCCACTCCGAGACAAGCTGCCACACAGCTGCTGCATTATCCAAGAGTAAACAAGCTGGGAGAAAATATTAAAAATCAATATCTGTTTCCTTCTATCAGACCAGATGGCATCCATCATAGATCTGCCGGTAAAGAGTCGCTGGAGTTGGCACTAGACTGGGAACCACCCCGAGTTAACACGGGGAACGGAGGGCCGTGTTCGCTCTCCATGGAGCCTGGGATTCTTTAAAAATGCAGGATTTTACAAATGCAAAAATTTTCTGAAATTATAATTATGGAGAAAAAAATCCATTGTGGCTGTGGGATACCAAGGGGGAGCAAGCACAGCGCCGCACATGGCAATGCAAATGGGGGCTCCACAGGCCCTGCAGGCGCCGCGGGGCTCATTAGCTTTGCAGCTCCTTTGTCCCTCTGATCACTTGCTCACGCACAACGCTGATTATCTCCAGCCATGACACGCAGGCACCACACGGTCACAGGTCACCTGCTGCCCCTGGATACTGGTGGAAAGACTGGATGCACCCTTACCTGGTCACCACTGCCCAGGTAGAGAGAGCCATGGTGGAGTCACTGAGGAGCCCACGGCTGGGGCCCAGAGGGCACCTACTGGTCCTGGTCCTTGGTTGGCTTCTCACAGGGACAGGCAGAGCTGGACACCAGGGCGTGGCTCTGAGCGCCTCTGGATAGAGGAGGAACCACTGCAGGACCCCTCCCTAAAGACAACTGGCCACTCGTTTCGAGGATCCGGAATTTTATTATTTCTGGGAAGAGGGATTCGTTACTGTCCTTACATATGTCTCAGTCTCACCCTGCTTCAAGTTTACAGATGCATAGGCACACACAGGCACACTCGTGGGCAGAATGCATGGGCACACTGTAGTTAGGTATTTGAAGCCTCAAAGGCCCTCAAACAAAGTGCTTTTCAGGAATGGCTGGCCCAGGCCCAGAGAATTGGGTTTTAGTGAGCATCGCTTCTACCACCCCTGGGCCCATGTCCCCCATGCAGCTGTCTCTGAGCTCAGTGCACTGCCAACCTCAGGCTTCCCTCCATGCCACAGTATTGTACACAAGACAGTGTCAGAAAGGTTCCCAGTCAGTGAACAAAGAAGCCCTGGAAGCCCTGGCAGAGCAAAGCTTACCCGTGAACATTGGTGGGGACATGCCACATTTTCTCTCTACCACGATGTTCTCTCCAGTAGTGTTCATCGAGCTGCTGACCTGACTCCACAGCCTGACAGCCTGCTGTAGTCAGGGATTGTGAGGAGAACAATTAGAATCAGGATACAGAATTTATAATATTATTTTATGATGGTCACCCAGAGTTAAACACAAGAAAGTGCAGGACATCTACACACAACACTAAAGACCCGGAGTATTCAGCCAAGGGCCTGGATCCCACAGCAATGTCCTGCATGAGTCCAGAAGAAGACCCAGAGCCCATGACAATGCCTCCCACGAGTCCAACTGGAGTCTAGAACCCACAAGAAGGACTTGTGCCAGTCTGTTTTACAGATCTACGCTAGGAAGACCCAAAGGCCATCTGTGGAAGCCAGAAAGTCTATGCCAGCAGGGTGAAGGAGCTGTGCTGGTAGGTTGAGGGTTCTACACTGGAGCTGAGAAGTCACACTCAAAATAAGGACTAGGGCTGTCCTGAAAAGCACCACAGCCACCCTCAGTAACATGGAGGCCCCGAGCTCCTCCGATGATAACAGTCGAGTACATGCCAGGAAGCCAGCGTGACAAGCTTCTCCTGGAGATTAAACAGCACACATCGTCCCCTCCAGAGCCAGGAAGTGATGCTTGATGTAAGGACCAGGACTCCCCCACAGTGACCACAGCCACTCTCACCAACAGGGTCCTGAGCTCCTCCGATGACAATGGTCAAGCTAGTCATGATGAGTTCCTCTAGGAGAACCAATGGCTCAAACAGCAACACGTAGAGAAACCTGCATCATCTAGCTCTTCTCCCCATCTCTGCTTACTTGGCAGCTTTCCTCAGGTGGCCATCTACGCTCAGCACCATGCGGGTTTCATTCAGCTGGTGTTACGTTGACCACCAGTTTTTAACCCATAACACAGTGCATCTTCCCATCTTCCCACCCAGACATGTATGTGGCTTCGGCAGACAAGCACAGTGCCCCAATTCCAGTCTAGGCAACAGGCGTCTCTGACAGGACCAGAGGAGCCCTCGGCACTGTGGAACTCACCGGGAATCTGCACTGAAGGGAAACTCCTCAGTTCTCTCCACACATCCAGCTCATTAGCTACTCACAACGCCTCCCCGCCTGACGCTCACCTAGACAAAGCCCTTCATTTCTCCCTAGCAGCTGTGATCGCCTCTGTCCCCTCCTGCTGTAACTTACAAAAGCTCCTCAGGGCGCCTGCTCTAGAGAGGACCTCACAGCCATTCCCAGGGGAAACATCACACTGGAGGCCGAGGATGGGTGCTCGGGAGGTTGGGGCCAGCTGTCCCTGCTTGCTGGGTGACTGCAGCTCACACACTGCAGATGGCCGGGACTGAGGTCAGGAGGTGACAGGGCCAGTCCCTTTAGTTAAGGACCATCTAGACACTAGACTTCCTGCAACTCCACCAAGCCCAGAGCGAAGTGTCCTTGTTAGATGGGTTTGCCCCAGGTACGGCTCCTGCCTCCGGGCCTCCCCCGAATGTCTCCCTCTCAGGGTCTGAGGAACTTCCTTCCTCAGACTGATTTGCCCTGCACACCAGTAGCACAGCAATGCTGCTATTCCACTGCTCAAGGGCAACTTTTCTCTCCTGGAAATGTCTGAGCCCAGTGGAGGGTGCACAGGTACCCACGTACCTCGTGGAGAAACGGAATGTCGTGCTCAGGGCACTGCTTTCACTTGTCAGAAATGCTCCATCCGCACAGCCACGGATCACAGACCGACCTTCTCAGGGAGACTGCAGGGCAGGGCGCCTGGACTCCCTCCCAGTCACCCGTGGACTGAGCCATCCGTCACGTGGCTGCCCCACCTCCCTTTTAGGAAGCCTTTAATCACCCACGCACTTCTCAATGGGCATTAAGAGAGGGAGCGTTTAAACCTCCATGGTTGCTAAGAGACTGAGGCTTAATGCTTGAAAATTTTCATCTTTATCAGATGTATCATTTTTCTCATGGCAGACAAGACCCAGAGATCTGCCAAAAGGTGCAAAATGTGACTTTTATAAAGAGAAATCGTACATTGCTCCCTCTGTGCGGGAGTCCCCCTTCCTGGACGTGTGACTCAGGCAGATCTAACCCATCAGTGATTTGCAGCACTGGACAAAGCACATTCGCGGTGGTTAATGACAATTATTAACCTGTGTTTACTGACTGAATATTTAAAAAAAGAAATAGCTAAGTACTACCCATCACTGAATGCACAATGATGCACGGTTCAGTCTGCTCACACTGTCCCTGTCACAGGGAAGCAGTGTAGAAAGGGACCTCTCTGCCAGGCATGGTAGCTTGTGCCTGTCTCAGTGTTCTGGGAGGCTGAAGCAGGAGGATCCCAAATTTAAGCCCAGCTTGAGCAACCTAGTGACTTAGCAAGATCTTGTTTCAAAAAAAGAAAAAAAACCATAAAATGGCTCGGGATGTAGCTCAGTGTCAAGGTCTAGTGGAGGGGAAAGAAGGAGGGAGGGAGGGAGGGAGGGGGGAGGGGGGGGCACAGCAGCTGTCCTACCTCTTGCTCTCGGTCAGTGTGAGCCCAATCCACCCATGGAGTTGAGGCCTGCACGGGGACGTGGTCTATGTCCAGGGCTTGGTGGCACCTGGCGTGTGAACCAGCTGCTAGTGGAGAAGCCAGCCAGCCACGAAGGGGAAAGTGCAGAGCCGTGGATGGTGGGGACAGGAGCCACCGCCAAGTGCATCCTGTCCTATCTGAGCTCTGGTCGAGCTCGGCTGCAGCTCCACAGGCCTCCGTGATCTGATGTCAGCGACCTCTCCATGCTCAGCGGCTCCCTAACCCCAATTCAGAAAATGAGACGAAGTGAACAAACTCCAAGAATGACAACCACATCTAAAACTGAGGCAAGAGATATAAAAAATATAAAGCGAGCTATATGCTTATCCGTGTAATGGCCCAACGTCACTCCTCAGGGTCCTGGTCACTGTGGTCACCACCATCACCAGGTGCAGGGCTTCTGGTGAACAGGGTTGAAGAAGTGACCTCTGACAACACAGCCTCCCCGCTAACTGCGAACCACGAGGACTGCAGCTGCCTTCCCGGCTCAGGACCCGACGCCGGCCTCCCCGGGAGACCGTGGCTCGGGGCCTCCGGCGTTGCTGCCAGCGCTGGGCCTCCCCCGTGGTGGAGATGAGCATGTCAAGCACTCCTTGCTGTGCAGACGCACAGACCACGCTTACACTAACCCAGGTGCGCCAGCCACACGCCAGGGCTGCATGGTGCGTGCAGAGGGCGCAGCCCGGGCCTCCTTAGGCTGTGATGAGGAAACAGCATGAGGGTAAATCAGGAAAATGCCACAACCAAGAGATGTGCTCGGTACCAGGTAGAGGACAGCTGTGGGACGGCATAGCAAACTCTTACAGTAAGCAGTTTTTCTCTCCCTTTCTTTCTTGCTTTCTTTGTTTTTCATGCTTTCTTTGTTCTTTTCCCTTCCTCTCCGTCTCCTCCACCCCTTCCTGCCCTCTTCCTTCTGTTACCTGTCAACACCGGGTCTGGTGCCTGCTAAACCTGTGATCCAACCCTGAGCTCCATTAACAGCTCAGAAAGTGGAAGGAATGTAAAGCAGTGAGGAAAAGTCACAGTAAATGTGCAAACCAGTGACAGAGCCGTCTCTACAGTACTGAAGGATCATGGACCTGACTGGACACAAGCGCATGCTCTGTGTTTCACAAGCCTGCCGTGCGGAGGGTTTGTTCACGCTGCCATCACCTCGCAGACGAACGCAGGGCTGATGCAGCACCCTGCAGTGTTATGGTGGCGATGGCTCCACCAGGCAGGGAAATTCTCAGCTCCACTACAGCTTCACGGACAGCAGTTCGATGTGCAGCCTGCTGCTGACTAGGCTTTATCATCCCAGTCACACACTTGTAAGTTTTGCTTTTGACTTAAGTCATTGGTATCACACCCAATTCTTTATAGTGTGCTTCTCCTAATATCCAGTAAAATCCACCCAAAACTTCTAGAGGTTGAAAAGCTCCGGTCTGAGGTTACAGCTTCCTTTGTGGACTCAGCAGACTCAGGCAGGGAAAAGCGTGACGTGGGGGGCAGCTAACCTCAGCAGGAAGACCAACGCAAAGACAGAACAAGTGGAGACTTTCCTCTGGCAACAGTTTTTAAATGAGAAGCACGGGCGCCTTTTAGCCCAGGGGTCCTGAGGCCACTCCGTTGCACAGAGGCGAGGTCAGTAAGGCTCAAAGAGCCAGTGGACAGTGGTGTGGGCTGTTCTGAGGAAATGGCACGTGAGTCCCGATGCTCTGCCTTCACAGTGTGGAGCGCCAGGCAGCCACAGAAAGGGCAAATGGAGCACCGTGCTGGGCAGAAGCAGAGCAGGAGATTTCTCACCTAAGGAAGCGCGGCACCAGAAAAGCAACACCATGGGGGATGCTGGGGAAGTTCCTGAGCATCGCCCCACAATCTAAGTGCATTTCAGCCCTCAAGAGAGGCAAAACTCGGAACAGAGGTGAATAAAACATGCTCAATATTCTTCCAAATTGATGAACGCTATGAACACACACGGGAAAGAAATTCCTGAAGCTCAGTCATGGTCTAAGCGGAGGGAATCGCAGTGGGCACAGGTCAGCAGGGGCCACGTGCTCAGGACACAGCTCACTGTGACCACGGCTCCTCCTGGGGGTTCCCAGAAGCCAGGTGATGGGAAAGCCAGGAAGCGCTGTGGGCAAAAAGCCAGCTGCAACCCATATTCCGGGAAACACTTTTTAAAAGTAAAACAAAAATAATAGTTTTTCCAGGTAAATCAATCTGACTTTATCTCCAGCAGGCATGTGCCAAAAAAATCTTAATAACAAAGGGAGCTCTGTGCTTAAAATAAATAAAATTACATGGAAACTTCGATCTACAACAGGAAAAAATCCAGATATGGTAAATATATAAAATAAATATTAAGGTTATTTTTCTCAATTTAAATTTTTGAAAAGATAATTAACTATTAAAAACAGAAATATAAGAATATTATGAGGCTCATGGCATGCATATAAATAAAGGTCGAACAACAGGAAATGAAGCACACAGGCTTATAAAGGTCTTACTTCATGTACATAGTGTATTTAAATGTGTATCCCACTGAGTTAAAAGTGCACATTATAAAGTGCAAGGACTCTTAAAAGTAATTAAAAAGGGGTATAATAAAACAATAATGGAGATAAAGCGGAATAATAATAAAAAATTCAAAATAAAAAAGACACAAAAATACACAGGGAAACACATACAAAATATAGCAATATGGTAGAGTTAAATCAAGCAATTACAAGAATTATATTAAGTATAAGTGAATTAAGCACCAAATATAAAGGCAGAGATTATTACACTTGGTGAAAAGCAGTACTCAGTGATAAATTGTCTTTAATAAATAAGTTTCCAAAATGAAACAGAGCTAGGTTAAAATGAAATGACAGAAAAGGATATACAGTGAAAAAATGTAATCATAATAAAGTCAAAGTACCAAAGTAGAAATTAGAACTAGAGATGTCATACATAAAGAAGGACATGTAGAGGAAATTTCATAAAGTTGAAAGGGGCAATTAACTGAGAGCATACAGTAGTCTTGAATCTGTACACATATAACAACAGTGCTGAAATAGCTGAGGTGAAAACAGATGGAGTGAAAGGAGGAACAGATATTCCTCAGGTACAGCTGGTGAAGTTAATGCCCCTTTCTCAGTAGTTGGCAGAACAGTGAACAGAAAATCAATAAGGTGCAGAAAACTCAAGTTGTGTCATCAACCAACTCAATAAATGGCCTTGATAGAATCCTCACCTTACAATAGTAGCATCGATGCCCTCTCAAGAGGACCCAAAGCCTTCTACGGCATAGACATAGGGAGCCTGAGCCTGAGTAGGTCTCCATGAGTTTATAAGGGCTGTGATTATGCAGGATATGAACTGACAAAAAGGCACTGTCAGTAAAATAGTCAATTTATAAGACACACTTCGAAATTCTCAATACCTGACATTAAGCAAAATGCCCTTAAATAACCCAGGAGATCAAACAAGAGAGAAAGAACACAAGGACAATGGAAAACATTTTAAATTTAATAAAATTAAAATGCAAAGTACAACATAGAAAACCACAGACTCCAATTTAAATTGAGTTTAGAAAGAAATTTATTACATTAAATGTTTATAATTGGATCAGAAGAAAAATTTAAAGTCAAATACTCAAAACTTCCAGCTTAAAAGGGAGGAAGACAGTGGTGGAGGGAGGGAGGGAGGGGAAGGGAACAATATATCTAAATAAAATCACGATAGGAGAAAGAAAAAAATGAAAAGTAGATCCAGGATCAAGGAAACAAAAAAATGAAGAAAAGAATAAAGTAACAGAAAAATCAATGAAACCAAAAACTCATTCTTTGAAAAGATCAATAAAATTTATAAACTTGTGGTTCCCTGAAAGAGAAATATTGAGAAGGACAAATTACTAGTATCAAGAATCAAAGGGGAGGCATCACTACTGACCCCACAGGCACCCAACAAGGCGGGATTTCAAAGCCCTCTCGGTCATTTTATTCAACATTTACATAACATGGAGACATTTTGAGGGAGGATGCCAGATAATATGGATAGAAATCTTAATAGTGCTATACCCCTGTAAAGATTAAACTCATAATTAATAACATGTCTACCAACAAAGTTCCAGGCCCATGAAACTTCAATAAAAAGGCACTTTAGAAATAAATTATTAATATATAAATCTCTTTCTCAGAAATTAGAGGAGAAAAGTGCTTAATTTATTTTGTGGGGTCAGAACTTTCTTTGTATCCAGTTATCAAATCCAAGCAAAAATATCAAGAAAAGAAAGCAAGAGGTCAAATCTATCATGAATAAAAAGATAATCCTTTAAAAAATTATTAGAAAATTTAATCCAGCAGTATGGAGAACATATATTATCACTGCACAAAATTCATCCCTCAAATTTAAAATGAGCTCAGTTAACATAATTCACCAAGAAAACTAATGCGATTACATCAGTACTACATTCAACAAAGAAGCATTCTCAACAAAGTTCAATGCCTGCTCAAAACACCTTTACCATCCTGTGCTGAGCTGTGGAAGGGGGAAGAGAGGGTCCTTTGGTTACAAGGACCCTGATCAGGCAGCGTCAGACCCAACCCAGTCTGCACCAGTCACCCTCCCTCTGTGGCCTTCTGCTGTCCTCTCACTGAGAGGATGGTGAGGCTGTGCCCCACTGTCAGGGAGGTGGAGGAGGACTGGCCACCTGGGGTAAACAGTCCTCAGCCACGCATGGGACTCTGAGACACAGATGGCACAGGTGACTTTGCAGGAGAACCTGGAAATGGGGAGTCAGCCTGGGCAGCCCCGGCTGTGGAAGGTAGGATGGACATGCCAGCTGCAGGAGAGCAGAGACACAGACAGAGGAATGGGACACCTTGCAGAGCAGCCAGAGGTTTAGAATAGGACCAGAGGCATCCAGCAGCATTGCTGGTCAGGGCTCAGGACACCGCCAAGGAAAAGCCATGCAAACCCAGGCAGAGAAAGGGCAGGAAGCACCGCAGAGGGGAGAGACCCGGGCAACACCTGGGCAGAGTGGGGCTGGGCCTGCAGCTCACTGGTAGGTGTGTTCCTGGGTTTGCTGCTCTGCAAAACAGAGAGAGAGAAAGAGAGGAGGGAGGCAGACAGAGAGCGAGGAGGGAGGCAGGAAGGGAAGATTATATTTCCTTCAACTTCCAAAAAGGACACAGGAAAGAAAAAAACTTGAGAGGGAGGTCAGGGTGTCAGCTGTGACCGCCCTGCCCTATTGACCATGGCCTGACCAGGGCAGCTGGCCAATGGTGCAGAGTGCTCCATGATCTCTGTAACTTCTGTAAATCTGAAATTATTCCAACATTAAAAGACAATTTTTAAAATTCAGAGGAAAATTATTTTCATTCTCAAATTGCAGTGCTTGTCAGTTATCAATGGAATCCCAGGTAAGAACGAGCGAATTACGAGATTCCTAAAAGCTCAAAACCTGTTTCCAGGAACGCCGTTCCAGGAGACCAGGGTGGACGGAGAGTGGGGAGCAGGGACAGGGGAGAACCGGGGTCCCGGGAGGACGGTTCCAGAGCTGGGGGTAGGAGGGCTTGGGCTGCCCGCCCACCCGCTGCCCTGGAGCCCAGCCTGAGCAGGGCACACAGGACTGAGACACAGCTGCCGTGGCCGAGGACCTTGGGTGCAGTCATGGGCCCGGTCAGGCCAGGTTCGGACAAGTCCTGGGTTTATCAAAGTCAAACAGATGCGCAGGGATGCTTGCTAACTCTGCACGTGCAGAGAGGGCTCATGGGAGGGCAGCTCCGCTCCCTATCAGCAGGTAACAGGACAGTGAGGTCACTCCACCCAGCCCGGCTCCAGCTCCCGGGGCGGAGGACCGTGAAGGAGGCAGCGCGGGGTCACTGCATGCGGGCAGCAGGGAGTGGGGACTCTGGAGTCTCGGCGAGCACTGGCCTCGTCCTCAGCACACACAGGAGCGGCCGTGGCCGGATGCGGGGGGTGGGAGGGACACTCCTGCAGGTGTGAGTCCCAGATGCAGGTGGACGCCCTGGTAACAGGGAGGGGGTGCGGTGAGCCCCAAGGCTGGGAGAATCTCACAGGAGCAACAGGGGTCATTCAGACACCCGACTGTGAGGGAGAAACGCGCCAGAGGCTCAGGGCATCTGCAGTGCCTTGGATGACAGCTGCCTGCGCCATTAAAACTAAGCTCCACGTGAATGATGAGGTTAGTAGGAAAACCTAAGACGGACAGGGAAAGTACGCATTTCTTATTTCAAGTTCTAAAAGACGGTGTCTTTAGTCTATCCAAAGGTCATAACACACCGACAGTTCTACTATTAAAAATAGAGAAGTTATTTAAACTCAGAGATGCTTTAACAGACCTGAAACAACAGAACCCTGCGGAAAGTTTCCCTTAGAGGGACAAGCAGCCCTCCCAGGAACTGAGGGTCTTCATGGGGGGGAAATGCAGCCGGTGGCAGAGCGCAGGCACCAGTGGCGGGCAGAGAGGAGACGAGTCTGTGAAATGACGCCCAGCCCCAGTCGAACAGAATAAAGGAGGCTTAGGACAAAAAGCCTGTCACTCGCTCTTCACCATCCATTTGAAGACCATAGAAGTGATTCGTGGCATCATTTTTGCCAAGGATTTTGTAGATAATCACAGCAACAGATATGTAAACTCTTCAATGAGTATTCAACCATTGTTTTATGATTTCAATAAATGCACAAGAAATACATAATTAACTATGATGTACTTTAAATACAACAAAAACCGCTACACTCAGACACTAAGTGTGAAATTCGGTATTTTTTTAGTCAATCACACACCCACGTCATCACAACCCCATTGGCGTATAGCATTGAAACGGGAAATGCCCATCTTCCTTGCCTTCCCCCCATCCCTTCCCCTCACCCCAGTCCCACCAAGACAACCCCTGTGACCGCTGCAGGCCAGCGTGGCCTTTCCAGAGCTCCAGCGCCATGTGGATAGAATGGCCCGTTCACACTCCGGTGTGTCAGTCACAGATGCCTCGACATTCACCCACGTCCCACAGCTCACATACCCCACGTACGAGAGAAGACCCCACTGTACCGTCCACGCTTCTGCTGATGGACGTTCGGATGACTTTCGGCCTAGCGCTGTTTTTATAAAGTGGCTGGAAATATTTGGGCCAGGCTTCCATTTCTTTTGATGAATATATCAGAGAAAAACTTCTTGGACAAGTAGTAAGTGGACATTAAGTTGATATTAAGCTGCACAAACAATTTCCCAAAGTGTTAGTGTTAGTTATGTTTCTAGCAGTGATGCTTGGAATCTCAGTTGGTCCACTTCACTGGTAATGCTCTAATTTAGTCTTTTCAATGTGTTTATTTTGGCTTATAATAGTGCATTAAATTTATATTTTTCTTATTATTGACAACCCTAACAATTTTAAAGTACTTATTGGTCAATTTGCATTTTGCTTTTGAGAAGTATCTAAGACTTGCAAAATTTTTTGTTAGGCTTATTATATTCATACTGAGGTTTAAGAAGAGTTCCTATATATCGCCATACTATACAATATTAAAATCACATTGTACACTAAACATTATATTCTTGCATATAGTTACATGTGTCTTTATTATAGCTTTCCTTTCCATTTTATTTTCCACGTAAAGACAATTTTTGAAATCAATATATACCTTTTTCCTGTTATAGTAGTCTAGTTTGGGTCTCAAGAAAAGCTTGCATGTTTCAAAGTTGTGAAATTTTACTCCTGTTTTTCTGGGATTGCTTCCCACTGGCAGCCTCTGAAATTGGAGAAATTCCATCATAGGCAGTTTCCAAGATGTTCTTAATGAAGAAGTTGTACATCTTGTCAAAAGCATCAGTTGAAATGGTAGTTAGATTTTTCTTCTTTACTTAGCTATTATGGTAAATTATATTGACTGATTTTTCAAAATTCCTGTTATAAACCCATTTATGCACTGTGTGCTGTCCTTTGATAGATCACTGAACTTGGTTTGCTTGTGTAACGGAGAATTTTAGTTTCTATGTCCATAAGAGGGATTGACCTGTAAAATGGCAATTTAACCACAGCCAACAGGAGTTAGTTCCAGGAAAGCAAGGTTAGCTTAACATTTGAAAATCAACTAATGTCACACTGTGGTTAGATTTAAATAGAAAAAAAAAGGTTTATATCAGTAGATACAGAAAAATGATTTCCCAGAAAAGTGAAGCTGCATTCCTGATGACAGCACTTAGTAACTGGAGAGTGAAGAGGGCCATGTTGTCTCTCAGCTTCCGCAGCAGAGCAGTGTCTTAGTTACTTTTCTCTCATTGTTGAGACAAAATACCTGATGTCCAAAATTAGGGACGGGAAGGTTTATTTCTTACAATTTTGGAGGTTTCAGTCCATACTCAGCTGGCTCCAAGGCAGGGTGGTGTGGCAGGGCTGCCATTCATGGCTACTGCAAATAGCAAGAGTGAACAGAGCAAAACAGAGAAGACACACCTTCTTCCCCACCCTTACACTGTATGCTGGTTCCACCCCTGGGCAGATACAGCACTCACACCACCAATCCCAGCGTTAGTCAACAAACCAATCACAAATGCTAGGTTCAGCTGCATCCATGATTGCATGGGCCTTGGTGAGGGGCATCCAAACACAAACCATAACAAGCAGACACTGGGCTCAGGTAGTGACAGAGTGAGGTCGTCCTCACATTCCCACAGGATGCTGGCATCCCAGCTAGGGTGGTGGACAGAAAAGGCAGAGGAAGAGAAACAAATCAGAAAAAAGAAAGATGAATTTCTTTATTCACACAACATAATCATTTATGTAGACATTTTTGCAAATCTATGGAAAACACCTTATCTTCAACAAAGGGGCCAAACATGTTCACTGGAAGAAAGACAGGTGCTGAAAAAACTGGCTTTCCACATGTGGAAAACTAAAACTAGACCCACGCATATCACCATGCACTAAAGTAAAGTCACAGTGAGTTAAAGATCTAATTATTAAAACAGGAACACTTAATCTGCTGGAAGAAAAAGTAGGTAGAAATCTTGATGACACAGAGGTAGGCAGAGAGCTCATGAACAAAAATCAAACTACATGGGAAATACTTCCCAGAATCAACAACTGAGTCCTCGTCTTATTAAAATGTTTTTGCATGTGAAAAGAAATCCCTAACAGACTGAAAAGAAAACCTAAGAATTAGGAAAAAACTTAGCCAAATGCCCCTCAGACAAAGGACTTCTATCTAGAATATACAAACAATTAAAAAAAAATCAGGCCTCCAAAATGCAAAGACCCATCCAAAAATGGGCACCTGAGATGAATACATACTTCTCAGATGAAGAAATACAAATGGCAAATAAATATATGAAAAAAAAATAAATATATGAAAAAATTTTCAGCATCACTGGTCATTAGAGAAATGCAAATTAAAACAATGCTGAGATTCCCTCTCACTCCAGAAAAAATGGCCAAGTTCAAGCCATCAACCAATAACAACTGCTGGAGAGGCTGCGGGGAAGAAGGGACCCTTCTACACTGTTGGTGGGAGTGCAGACTGGTGCAACCACTGTGAAAACCAGTGTGGAGGTTCCTCAAAAAGCTCAGATTAGAGGTCCCATCTGACCTAGCTATTCTGCTTTGGGGCATTTTCCCAGAAGAATTGAAAACATCATAGCATAGTGATATTTTCTACACGTTTATAGCAGCACAATTTGTAATAGCCAGATCTTGGAAACAACCTAAGTGCCCATCAACTGAGGAATGGATAACAAAGATGTGGTATTTTATACAATGGAGAACTACTCAGCTATAAAGAAGGATCAAATTAAGGTTTTCATAGGTAAATGAATATGACTTGAGACCATACTCATAAGAGAAATAAACCAGATTCACATGTGTAAATGTCACATTGTCTTCCTGTTGTAAGGAAATAAAAGACTAAATAAGATTCAAAATCTACAATAAATAATGTGAAAGAGCAAGAAACTGCTCAAAGGGGAAAAATAACTGAGATAAGTGAAAGGAGAAAAGGAGGGAAAAGACAAAAGGTATAGACTTGTGTTTACAGGCACAGGACAGATAAGGCGATTCTACTGCTAACTCTATTAGTCCTTGGAAAAGAACAGTTAATGTTCACATGAGTAGATCAGTTTAGCATAGCTGTGTCTGGCAATCTATCTGAAGATGACAATAGAAATTTAACAAGCATTGTTAAATTCCTACCATCTTGTTTGGAAAGCCTATATTGTTACTGTTTCATTTTTTTGTTGTCGTTTGTCTCTTTTTCTTTTTGTTTTTCTCTTCTCTGTGTGTTTTTCTCTTTAAAATAAAAAATCTACAGAAAAGCTAATCTAATAAATAACTGAAGTTAGCAACATTATAGAACACATGGTTAATATACAAAAATCACTTGTACATATATATATTCACAATAAGTAATTTGAAAATCATTACAAAAATACATTTTTAAAAGCATAAATAATTAAATGAAAGAATAACATACTGAGGAATAATTTTAATAAGTATGTTCAAAATCTGTCTACTAAACCATAAAGCATTCCTGAGAAAAATTTTAAGACTCACATAAGAAGAAATGTATACAATCATCACAGATTAGATGAGTCAGTATTTTTAAGAGAGTATTTTCTACAAATTGTTATGTTATCAATTAAAGGTCAATCACGCTTGAGCAAGCCTATCATAGAAATTGAAAAGCTAATTCAAAGGACTTGGAATTCCCAAAATAATTCTATAAAATGAAAATAAATGATATAATATGGAAAAAGTTTAAATTCTAAACCTTACCACACACCTTAAACAAAATATCCCAAAGTGATACTCATGGGCTTAAATGTAAGAATCAAATACAAAATACTCTGTAGCTTATAATCGGGAAAGTCTGTGTGCTCTTGGCAAATACTTCTTACACGGAATGCACACATTTACACATGGTAGAAAGAAAAGACATTGTAAACCAGAGTTTATCAAAATTAGAAGTTTTGCTTGCTGAAAAAATCCACGGAAACTGAAAAAAGATGGTGAGTACCAAGCCCAGATCAGGAGGAAACTGCAGTAAAGCACGGGCCTGAAGAAGAACAGCGACCCTGGCACGGCAAAGCTCTCCCAAGAGAAATGAAGGAAAGTGCCAGAAAGTCACAAGCGGCCGAAGAAGGCGTGGAGTGGGCAGAGAAGCGGCTGGACAGGCGTGAGAAGGCTGTATCACATGTCCCTTGGGAAATCCAGCCCAGCCCAGGGACTAGAGCTCCCAGGTGCAGCCGCAGGGTGCCGGGCCACCAGCGCCCGCCTGGGGAGCAGTGCCTGGAAGGAGCCACGCTGCTCGCTTCTCTGGAGGATGATGGTATGGCACGTGGCCCACAGGAGCCCAGTGCTGGCAGGGACAGAAGCAGGGGCACAGAGACCCAGCCTGCATGGGAGTCCTCGGGACAGGCAGGGCACTTGGCGGCTTAGATGGGATCCCCGGAGTAACAGCTGCTGGCTCTGGGCCCCTGGCATGGCCTCTAGTTGCCCAGAGCAAGGGCACTGGGGCTGACTCCAGGCTGGGGAACTGAAGGACTGGAATATGGGGTCAGGTAAGGGGGTGGCTGGGGTACAGACTTGGTGTCACCTGGTCTGCATGTGAATGGCAGCCGGCTGCCGGCTGAGCCTGTGCTACCTCTAGCAATTACTAGTCGTGGGAAGGGCAGCTGTCCTGGGCAGTAAAGCCTTCAAATGCCACAGTCAGTCTGGGTGGCCCCATGACGCAGGGAGGCCAGATAGGTCCAGGACTAAGCAATCGCAGCCAGATCTGACCTGACGCCCACCAGGACAGCCCGAGCTGACTGACGAGACCAACCAAGCCGAGAGCAGCAGCAGAGCCTGCCCCAGTGCTGGGAAGGGGCACCCGCCTGGCTGCTAGGGGACAGCACAGCAATTTCTCCAAGAGTGACACCCGCGAGAGGGGTCAGCTAGGTGCCCGCCTGCCGACGAGTGGATGGAGAAAAGGCAGCACACGAGGATGGAGCAGAGTATCAGCCACAGAGAACATGGAAGTCACAGGCAATGGGTGGAACCGAAGGTCGCCGTGTTAGCAAGGTGAGGGGACTCGCAAAGACAAGAGCACGGTGTCACTAATATGCAGAATCAAAAAATGCAATAAAGACAGGAAGAAAGCAGGGAGGGAGGAAGCGAGGGAGGGCGGGACGTCGTGAGAGCAGAGGGGGTCAGGAGGCAGGAGGCAGGCGGGGGATGGGAGGACAGGAGGTAGAGGCTGGGAAGGCTGCAGGGGAGATGACGGTGGGGGGACCTGTCATTCGCACTTATGAAACGCCACAGTGAGCCCAGTTTTCAGAAGCTAAATCTACACTTCTCTGCTGACTGGCTGTTCCACTCCCAGGTCCTCCCGATGAGTCAAGCCACACAGGGCTGTGCCTTGGTGGTCAAAGCAGTCATTTTTTTCAAAATACCCAGTGGAAACAGCACAAATGTCAGCTAAGTGGCCGAAGGTCAAATGGAGCACGGCTGGCCTACCGGAAGTGCTGCTGGCCCCGCAGTGACAGCCCAGGGCCGGGCTGGGCCACCTCCCAGACAGCGGGCGCCCTGCCAAGACGCCAAGCCTTCCGCAGAGCGACCCCTCTCTGTCCTCCGGCAGGGCTCCAGGCCGCAAGACAAGGAACCACAGGCTGGAAGCTGAGGACACCTGAGCTCAGGCGCTTGCTTTTCGGTGACTTTAAAATTCACGCGTGTGGGACTCAGGAAGCTGCGCTTCTAACCTCCTGCTGCGTCCACTATGGCGTGCCCTCTGGTGTGTGGGTCGTGGGCCTCGGGGTGCCCGGCTGCTTCAGCAATGCGAGGCTACTTTCGTGAGAAGCACGGGCTCTGAGCTCAGGCCTGCACAGGTGTCTCGTGGGTGACTTCCTTGGCACCAGGGGACCAAAGACCCCCTCTGCTCTGTCAGTGCCACTGCGGCGATCTGAGCACACTTCCTTGGGAGCTGCGGGGCTGATCGCCTGGCTGGCCACTCCCACCCTCCCACCCTAAGCCACCCTGCTCTGTGCCTGTGGAAGCCCCAAGCCCTGTCCTCTCTGTGTCCACACCGGGATGTAGGAAGAAACTCTTGCTTTTGACAAAGTCATTGTCTTGGTGTTGCCCAGCCACTCCGGCTCCAGCTGCTTTTCCATCATCATCCAAAATGAACAGGGTCTACCGCACGGGCCTGCAGGGGTGTACTCCTGGGCTCACACCCAGAACCAAGAGGCGAGTATCAGGGGCCGTGTGAGCGCTGGTGACCCCGGGCTGTCCTCTGTCCCGCTGCCCTGGGTTACCCTCTCCATGCGGCCCAGGCCTCCACACCCACAGAACACCTCAAATCAGGTAGCCGAGCCCCCTTACTTCTCTTCCAGCCCTCCGGGGCTTTGCTCTTCAGTACTTACTCCGGAATACTCTGGTGTGTGTGTGCTGTGACAACCCGGCTGGCCCCAAACTACTTTTTAGATTGTTTCCATGACTCACGCCCACTCTGGGATTTTTTTTACTGAAACTACCCTCGAGGTTGGTTTGCCCTGGTTTCAGTTTTCTCTTCCCGAATGTCAGCATACTCTTCTAATGCTCGCAGTCGCAGCTATGTGTGGGGCGGGCGGGTCATCGGGACCCCTCTGTCCTCCCAGGACACAGCTGTGGGCTGATTTCCACGTTGGAAATTTAGTTCTAGAGTTAAGTGTTATTTTGACTGTATGTATCTCTTGCTCTTAAAACTTCGGGCTGCTGGGGGTGATGTGCGTGGACTGGCTTCGTGCAGTCCACCACAACTGTCTGAGTCACCTTTTTGTTGCCGGGACAGAAAACTCCACAGCCACAACAGTGAGGAGAGGGCTGTGCTGGTCCACGGTGTGCAGAGGGTCAGTCCACAGTCGCTGGCTCCAGGGCAGGGGCAGGGCAGGGGGCCCGGCAGCGCGGTGCTGTGAAGCAGGGAGGAGAGGGCGGAGCTGGAGAGGGCGAGGACCCTTCCAGACCACGCCCCATCGACCTGTGTCCTCCTTCCAGCCCTTCTCAACAGCAAGCCAGACATCACCCACCCTCCGTAATCCAGTCGCCTCCCCCAAATCCCACCCAGGCCGCTATGAGACTTTCGGGGTCATCTAGAAAACACCTAGAGACCCCAACAACGCCCAGGTGTGGAGAGGGTGTCGGAGCAGCAGGGATGCAGGGACACAGAGCAAATGTCCCTGTCATTGTAGTTTCTCACCCACAGCCCTGCTACTACTTTTAGAAATAAAGGTGAGTTGCCAAGAGCCAGTCACTCACACACGAGTGTCCATGGTGCGCCAGGTGTGCATGGAAGAAGGTGGGGACGTGGAGGGACGGCCAGCACACCTGGAAGCCAGCGTCCCCTGCAGTGGCTGCCACAGCAGCCAGGAGGCACCAGCACAAGGATCTTGAGGTCAGAAGCCAACAAGGAGGAGGCACCAGCCCGGGAGGGAGCCTGCTGTGTGTGTGCAGGAAGGGGTGGCAGTCAGGTGCCTAGTACAAGGAGCAGGGGCAGTAGGTGCCAGGCTGCAGGCTGACCAGGCCCTGGAGGGGTGGCTCTGTGGGCAAAGAGAAGCTCTGGGCATGGGCCGGTACAAGGGACAGCACTCCATGCTCCACCTCCTGTGAACAGGTCAAGGAGCAGGGTAAAGAGGGAGGCTTGTGATCCCTACCCAGGCCCTGTGACCTGTCCCACTGTGCAGGGACCACGAGCCCCCATTTCTGGGCTGTAGTGAAGGCAGCTGGGTGTGGGTGCCCCAGAAAGGCCCCACGCTCCTGTCTGCCAGTGGGCAGAGGCAGTGCGGCAGGAAGGGCCTGGGACCGGGTGTCCAGCAGAGACTGCCTGGCCAGCTCTCCTCGGTGCCTCCGCCTCCCTCTCCTCCAGGCTTCACCGGCCCCCCTGGCTCTCTCCCCACCTTCCAGCCTCTCCACGGTCCTCGCTTTAGTCGACACCCGAATCTTCCACCTGAACACCGCTCTGCACAATGCACACAGCCATCTGTGTTCCTGGGCCTGGTCCCTAACCTCCAGGCCTTCTCACCGTAGAGGAATGGAGGAGAAATAAATGTGACAAGTGGTTGAAGAGAGGAGAGATAAATCACTTTTAAGAAAGCGATATTTTCAATTGAGTTTCCCAAACTGGCATATTATACTTCTGTGTTTATAAGGTTCCTTTTGAAAACTAGCACTTACTCTTTTTTTTGACACAGGGTCTCACTATGCACTTCAGGCTGGTCTAGAATGCAGTGGCGCTCCTCCTGCCTCAGCCTCCTGAGTGCTGGGGTCACACACGGGGGCACCACACGCCTGGCCAGTAGCACTTACTTTTAATCTCTAAAATCACAGGAAAGCAGGGCTGTGACCCCATGCCCCTGGCCTCTGAGGTACCAGCAGCCCACAGCAGACACAAGCCCTTCTCACACAGCTGGGAAAGAGCCACTGCCCTGCCCTGCTCCTCTGAAGGCTTTCAGCTCCAGCCCCATCCCGACCTGCCAGCCTTGGCAAAGCTGCATCTGCTCCTCCTCCCTGGACCTCCCACCTTCAGGACTTGTTCCTGTGGCCCTGGGTGACTTCTTCCCCGCAGCTGGGGCACACTCTGTGCCCCGGGACCACAGGATGGGGGCAGGAGCTCGCCAGCTCGCCCTGCTGCACGGCCCTTCCACGGCAGCCAGGAGCCCGGGTTCCCAGCGCCCTAGTGGCCTCTTCCTGTGAGGACAACAGGCGAGGGACCCTGGGACAGGCGGCTCCCATGCCTGCCCTCTCTGGTGTGCGTGGTTTCTCTGTAGCATTCTCAGCTGCCACAGCTTGGGGGTGCAGGCTCTGTACCCCAGTGGATATGAGGTTCATTTCCTGGCAGGGGTCTCCCCAGCAATGGTGAAACCAGCACCTTTCCAGCACGAGTGGAGGGTCTGCATGTGGGGAGGGGTCCTGCCTGCCCCACCCATCTGCCCCCTCTGCTTTCCTTCTACACTGAGAATGAGACTCTGCACGTGCCGTTTCCTGCGCGCATGCGCAGCAAACACCCCCATCCCAGCCAGCAGCTGGCGTCTGTCCTACTGAAGGCTTTACTTTTAATGCAAACTATCTTTTGAAAATGTATTTCTGCTCCCCGTGCAATGTTTTGAAAACCAACAACAACAAACAATTCTCTACCTGCCCCGCAAAATCTTAGGTGTGTAAAAGCTTGGGGGAGCCTAGAAGGGAGGGTGCGGGACTCCAGTCCAGGCAGGGTGAGCTGTTTCAGGTGTGCACGCCGAGTAGAGGTGGCCAGACAACTTTTCCTGACTGTTTAATTAAGGGACAGCTTCCAGGGGTTTCCTCCAGTGGAGTCAGTCCTACCCACTCTTGGATCGGTGACCCCTCGGTGGCCACAGCAGGGGCGCACTGCTCAGGCTGCTGGCCAGCACCAAGGTGCGCTCTGGCGTCGGGAAGCAGGAATGCAGAAGCACTGCTGGTGGAGAAAAGAGCTAAATTCCCTCCAAGTCTGTCCTGCAGAAACATTTTAACAAAAAAAACAAACTCTGGATGACACCACTGGCTCAGAGCAGCTCCTGGGAGCTCTGTCCGGGTCTGCAGGGGGTCTCTACCTGCTGAGGGGGGCTAAGGGGAAGGGCCAGCAGTCTTCAAACACAGCCTGCTCAGAACGGGCCGGGGCTTCCAGCTCCTAACCTGAGCCCTGGAATTTTCTGACCCTCCGAGGAAGCCCTGCTGTCCATTTACCAGGAGCGGCCCCTCTCAGCCCTTCTCTGTGCACCCTCCTTGTCCACACCTTGCTCCCTCCCCACAGCCCACGCCTGGCCTGGAGACCCCCATTGCAGATGAATGCAGGCCTGCACCCCAAAATCACTGAGCTAGGAGCAGAGAGGGGCGCAGAGCTGAGGAGGAGAAGGAGGCCACAGGTTCTCCAACCTTTGGGGTGGAGAAACTTCAGGCACTGCGGAGGACAAGACCAGCACTGCCCCTGAAGGACAGGTCAGCAAGGGGAGCCCTCGCAGTCATGTGAACAGCAGAGTGCTGGTTACCCGAATTCGAGTCGCCTGGCTAGACAGAAGGGAGCTGCAGTGGGCCGCGGGATCCGGGCGTCTGTGCACCCACCCGGGCTTCCGGACGTGGGCTGCCTTCCCGTGACCCACAGTGCGACCCGCAGGGCGCCCAGGCCTATCCAACCCTCGCAGGCTCGGGGAGAACCCAGGCAGGGCTCTGCTGGTCTTGGGGTCAGAGCTTTGGGGATCCCTCAGCATCCTAGATTCTGAGTGCGGGCTTCCCTGGGGAGATAGAGGCTTTTGGGCTTTTCTGGGAGCCCAGAGACACCGATGCCTGGATATTCAATCCGACGTCCTCCTAGGAGGGGCAGCAGCTGGACTTAGATTTTGCACAATTTATAACGCTAGGTTTCAATTTGAAGAAAAAGAAAGCAAACTGCACAGCCCGTCTCTCCTCCCCTCCCCAGTCTCTTTTTTGCTGTTTTTCCCTCCAGGCACTGCCAGGATCCTGGCACCAGGGGATCCTTGGTCACAATGTAAGTGTGACTGGTTCACTTACGGTTTACAGGTTCCTTCATTAACGGGAGCCGATGCAAAATGTCATATTTAATCTTAATTGCTCACAAACATTACACATCCAAAATGGTGGCTGTGTTTCCACCGACCTCAAACTCCACGGAAGACCAAAGTAATAAAGGGAAACGGATGCGCGGCCTGGGTTGAAAGGTCCTCGTGGTGTTTTCCTTCTTCCACGAGTGAGCCCCGCGTGGGCATGGCCAGGTCGCTCCTCGCGCAGGGACGCCCGCCGCTCCCCGGTGGCGCGGAGGCAGCGCCAGGGCCACCACGGCTGAGCCGAGCCGGCAGACGCGGGCCACAGCGCCCCCTCGCCGCCCGCCGCGCACTCGGACCGCGTCGCCTCTGCCTGGAGCGCGACCAGGGAGCCCCAGACGCACGCGGCGGCCTCTGCGGCGCCTGGACCTGCGCGTTCCCGGGAAGCCCGGCCCCGGCCCGCGCCTCCGAGCGCCCGACCTCGCCGGAAAACCCGGCTCTCCACCACGTGGTCTATGCGCTCCGCCACTGTCGGGACAAGAGACAAAACAAGACCGTGTTAACTTTGCTTTTTAAACTGTCAGGCACACACAAGGAACCGAGGAGGCTCCCTGGCCAACCCAGCGCGACGCAATGCGCGGGTACCTGCTGCGGGGACCGCGCTCCGAGCAGCTACGGTTTCCCAGCGCGCCGCAGCGGCTCCTTCACTACAGCTCCGAGGCCCCACCGCAGCCCACGCGAACCTCTCCCCAGCCCTCAGGCGTGACAGTCCGGCGTGCTGCACCCGGGGCGGCCGCGCGGCCGCAGGGTCCCCTCTGCTGTCCGCACGGCCTCCGCTCTCGGGGGACCAGACAGCCACCCAGGCAGGCAGCGACAGCCAGGGACACTGCACCCACACTCAGGCCAGCAGCGTGCCCCGCTCCGCACTGTTCTGAAGTGCTTAAGACCAAGCCAACTTCAACCTAAGCAAAGGGAAAGTGATTTTTCAAACATCAAGGACCTGCACTGCGAGGCGGAGTTTACACACCCCGGTAACACCGAGAAGCAAGTGTTACTGCTCCTGCGTGCGCATTTTAATTTGCTACAGTCACTAGCAATAAAAACGGCACGACTGTTTAACAGCGCAAGGTGGAAACGGGCAGCAGTACGGAGATTTTAGATTCCAGCGGAGGAGCGTAATTGCTGGGGGAAAAACACACACGGATCGGAAGGGGCCGCGTTCCCAGCGGTAGCACGGAGCAGGGCCGGGCCAGCGGGGCTTTCGAGGAGACCCCCGGTCACGTGCGCCTGTCTGGTTATATCCCTAATTGATGTCAAAATCGACAGCTGCAGAGCCGTGCTGGGGTGTGTCTGCCAGAAGCGGCAGGGTAGGCGAGAGCGGGGGAGGAGAGGCGAGGGGAGGAGCCCGGGCGCTCAGGGGTCCACTGCAGGGAGCCTTCTTCGGAAAGGAGGGCCAGCGACCCTGCCAACAAGAGTTAGACCCTTAAAAAACAAAAACTTAGCGGGGGTCTGGACGGCTGGCCACGTGCTCCGGGGCCCGTCTCGGGTACCGTCCTCGAAGGCCCCCTCTGGGGAGGCGATCTGCCGCCGCGGGGGGCTCCACCTGGCTGCGGGAACCGGGTGTGTCTCCCCCTGGTCTCTACCCTCTCTCCCCGTCCCGCTCTACGGTAATTGATGGAGAGCATCTTCCCTGGAATGAATTAGGATACCGGAAGTAGGATCCCACCACCCGGGTGCATACTGCTGGGCCCTCCTCGCCAGCCCGGGCTGGGGGCTGGGGGGCACTAAATGTGGGGTGGGGGCGGTAAGGAGCCCGAAAGCACCTACCGGGAGTGACTCGCCGCCAGCCCGCCCGAGGACGTGGAAGAGGAGGAGGGTCTTGTCAGGCTCCACGCCGCACTTTGCCACTGGTTCCCTGGACGGGGGAACAGGAAAATGCAGCTCGGCCGGCAACCCGAGCCCCGCGCTCCTGCTCTGAGGCCGCACCCCACACAGAGGCCTGGGAAGCGCAGGGCCACCCGAGACCACCAGGCCCCGCCAGCTTCAGCCCCGAGGGGTAGAGGGCGGCTGCAGTCCCAGGCTCCGCTCCAGCCCGCAGAACCCCCATCAGCGTCCTCTGCCCTGGCTCTCGGGGAAGACACCTGTTGGGTGGGCGCCCCACCCGGAGCCAGCACACACCTGCCTCCAAGCGTCCCCATTGGTGACCCTATCAGGCCTGGTCGCCGGACCCCTTCTGCTGCCATCCCCAAGTGAAGAAGCCGGAAGGGCAGAGGGCTTTCGGGGCCAGCGACCCGAGGGCCGCCGCCAACCTCCCTGCCTGGGCCCGGCGAGACGCCTCCCGAACCGACGGTTACCTGAGCCACTTGTGATGCGGCTGCTCCAGGCCACCAGCCGGCGGCCCTCTCGTCCCTTCCCGAGGTGGCGGCGACGAGGTTCATGCCAAAGGAGGCTCCTCCGCTCACCTTCTTTCCCCCCAGTCCGAAGGAGGCGTCAACTTAGGAAAACCAAATGAAACAACTCTAAGGATGGCGTTTTTCCAAGCGAAGCCCTGGCAGCGCGCGCCTGGAGAGTCCTAGCACCAGGGCCTGGCGTCCCTCTGCGACTTGGGGACGGAACTTCATAGCCAGGCACTGCCGGCAGCGGCACACTGAGGCACCCGGATCCGAGTCGGCGCTTAGCAAGGCACAGGAGGTGGGAGACCAGACCTGCGAGGCCACACGGGAAGGCAGCTCGCACCGCAAAAATGAGACAGCCGCGCACGTCACGGTACGGACGACCCGGGCCACGCGTGTTCCCGTCCTGTCCTCCAGCCTGGACACCCGAGGCGGGGCGCCGAGGGGCGCGCAAGGGGAGACGAGGGGGGCGGGGCGGTGGCCGATGGGGCGGAGGAGGGGACTGCGGAGATAGGGGTAGGCTGCCGGTAGTACGTGCGAGTGGGAGGGGTGCGTGCCCCGGCGCGCAGCTAAGCCAGGCCCAGCTACAGGCCGGGGCCGGGGCCGGGGCCGGGGCCGGGGCCGGGGCCGGGGCCGGGGCGCGCGCGCGAGGCGGCTGCGCCACAAAAGCCTGCGCGTCCCTCCCCGCGCCCGCCCCTCTCCCCGCTGCCCCTCCCCGCGCGCCTCCCCGCCCCTCCCCCGGCCTTGGCCGGCGGCGGGAGCGGGCGGAGCAGGGGAAGGGCGGGCATCCGAATATGCAGATGAGCGCATGACGGACAGCTCCGCGTTCCAATGTCCCTCGGAAACTCGAGCGCGCCTTCCTCAACTCCTCACTCCCGACTCCAGACTCCCCCAAACCCCGACCGCCGGCCTGGCGCGCGGCTGCGCCCACCGGCTCCGCGCCGTCGCCGCCGCTGTCGCCGCCGCCGCCACCGCCACCGCCCGGCGGATCCCCCGGTCCGCGGCCGCCCGGCGAGTGCCTGGGCCAGCCAGCCGCGGCCCGCGCCCCGGTGCCCGCCGCCTCGCTGCGCCCCGGCCGGACGTGGATGGAGGGCGCCGCGCGCGCTGCCCGCTGTTCGGCGTGACGCGGGCCCCACGCCCCGCGCCCACCATGTCCTACCCGCAGGGCTACCTGTACCAGGCGCCCGGCTCGCTGGCGCTCTACTCGTGCCCAGCCTACGGCGCGTCTGCGCTGGCGGCGCCGCGTAGCGAGGAGCTGGCGCGCTCGGCGTCGGGCTCGGCGTTCAGCCCGTACCCGGGCTCCGCGGCCTTCACCGCGCAGGCGGCCACCGGCTTCGGCAGCCCGCTGCAGTACTCGGCCGACGCCGCTGCCGCCGCCGGCTTCCCGTCCTACATGGTAATCGCGCGGGGGGACGCGGGGGACGGGCGCCCAGCTCGGGGTGCGGCTCGGGGCGCGCGGGCGGGTGGAGGTCGGCGGCGCGGGCCCAGGGAGGAGGCGCGAGCCCCAGCCGCAGCATCTGAACAGCTCGGGGTGGGAGGCGGCGCTGCCGGCGTGCTTTGCTCGGCTGCCGGGAGAATTTTCCGGGGAACCTGGAAAGCGCGCTCGGCCTGGCGGGGGTCTGTCCCCGGCTTTCCCCGGCTCCCCGGCAGCCTGCCGGGGTCCGGGCGGGCCGGTGGTTCTCCTTGACCTGGGGCGCGAGGGTGGGCGCAGGGCTTCCCGGCCGCGGGCAGGAGGAGGGAGCAGGGCCCGGGATGCGGCTCTGGGGCCAGACCTTAAGCGCCCTGGACTCGGGCTCAGTCTCGCAGACCGAGCTCTGGAGGAGCGTTTTGGCGGCCCGGGGTCCCCGCGGGTCGCGGCGCCTGCTCTGACGATGGAGTCGGCTCGTGAGCCTCGAGGACGTAGCCGGGGCCCGGCGGGCAGTGGCCACGCACTTTCCCAGCGATGGAGGTTGTTTGGGGGCTGTCGCCGCTGCCTCCCTCGGTAGAATTCCTGGGTAGCGGCACAGTGGCGGAGGCTGTGGAGAACGCTGCTAAAGTCTTGAATTTAAACGTTGAAGCATGAATTAAAATGCTAATTACCACGTATTTGAAGAATTCGAAACGGTGACTGGCTTCTGAGTTGCAAATTGGATTTACGGAGCTTTAGTGGGGGTGAATAGCAGAGTGGGGGCCCTGGGTTGTTTTTTTTTTAAAACCATATAAGGGCGGGCAAAAGGGTGGGAGGCGGCACTGCAAGCTTCCGGGGAAACTCAGATATCAACAAAGTACCAGGAGGCCCGAGCGCGAGGCGCCTATGTTTGTGTACTTTGCACGCGCGGCTCCCAACATTTAGGAGGAGCCCTGTGGTTTTGGAAAAGTGAAATAGATCGCAGATTCGGGCATAAGACCGCCGAGCTTTTTGTGATCGCCAACTAACTGGTCAAATCAACCGCTGCTTTTGTTGATCTTTTGCTAAGGACAGCGCCGCCGGAGCGCGGGAGACCCAGGGACTGAAAGGCGGTGGCGGGTGGGAGGCAGGGTCGCCTCGGGGGTGCAGCCTAGCAGGTCCCCGTGCACGCACTCAAGCGCTGCTGTCGGTTGCAGGGCGCGCCCTACGACGCACACACGACCGGGATGACGGGCGCCATCAGCTACCACCCTTATGGGAGCGCGGCCTACCCGTACCAGCTCAACGACCCGGCGTACCGCAAGAACGCCACGCGAGACGCCACGGCCACGCTGAAGGCCTGGCTGCAGGAGCACCGCAAGAACCCCTACCCCACCAAGGGCGAGAAGATCATGCTGGCCATCATCACCAAGATGACCCTCACGCAGGTCTCCACCTGGTTCGCCAACGCGCGCCGGCGCCTGAAGAAGGAGAACAAGATGACGTGGGCCCCGAGGAACAAAAGCGAGGATGAGGATGAGGAGGATGGCGACGCTGCGCGGAGCAAAGACGAGAGTCCCGACAAGGCGCAAGAGGGCGCGGAAACCTCGGCGGAGGACGAAGGTGAGCGGGGACGGGGCTAGCGTCGGGAGCTTCTCCCCAGGCGGGGAAGGGAGGACGCGGTGGCGCGGAACCCAGGTCCCGCCTGGAAACGCGATCGCCCAGCGCCGACCCGGCCCCTGCGACTTGGCCTCTGGGGCCGAGGGTGCTTCGGGGAGGCCTGGCTGCTCCGCGCGCCGCAGCTCGGTTTGGGGTGAGGGGAGGCCTCGGAGCTCCGGCGCCGCCGACCGTGCCCGCCTGCCCCGCAGGGATCAGCCTGCACGTGGACTCGCTCACGGATCACTCGTGCTCGGCCGAGTCGGACGGGGAGAAGCTGCCTTGCCGCGCCGGGGACACCCTGTGCGAGTCGGGCTCCGAGTGCAAGGACAAATACGACGACCTGGAGGACGACGAAGACGACGACGAGGACGACTGCGAGCGGGACCTGGCGCCGCCCAAGCCGGTGACCTCGTCGCCGCTCACCGGCGTGGAGGCGCCACTGCTGAGCCCCGCGCCCGAGGCCGCGCCCCGCGCAGGCGGCAAGACACCCCTGGGCAGCCGGACGTCGCCGGGCGCGCCGCCGCCAGCCAGCAAGCCCAAGCTATGGTCGCTGGCCGAGATCGCCACGTCGGACCTCAAGCAGCCGAGCCTGGGCCCGGGCTGCGCGCCCCCGGGGCTGCCCGCTGCTGCCGCGCCCGCCTCTACCGGGGCCACCCCGGGCGGCTCTCCCTACCCCGCCTCGCCGCTACTCGGCCGCCACCTCTACTACACGGCGCCCTTCTATGGCAGCTACACAAACTACGGGAACTTGAACGCAGCGCTGCAGAGCCAGGGCCTCCTGCGCTACAACGCGGCTGCCGCGGCCCCGAGCGAGGCGCTGCACGCGGCTCCCAAGCCGGCCAGCGACGCAGGCAAGGCGGGCGCGCACCCACTGGAGCCACACTACCGGCCCCCGGGCGGCGGCTACGAGCCCAAGAAAGGTAGGTTGTCCGGGCCCTGGGGGCGCTGCGGGGTGGGGGGGACTGGTGGGCTAGAGACTGGAGGGATGGGCCAGCGGGGGGAGGTTGGGGTTCCCGGGATGGGGGAAGGAGCCACTAGTGGGACTCGCCATAGGCGGGAATGAGTGAGGGGAGAAGGGCGGGCTGTGAGTGCAGTGGAAGAGGGTGGAGCCTGCCTTTTAGATCTACCCTGTTATTATTTACTCTTTATTTAATTGATGATTAATATTATCATCGTAACTGTTTGGGTTTTGGCAAACACCTTTTGCCACAAAATGCCAATTACAGCCCTGCTCCCTGCCCATACAGTGCAGGCCTCTCCCTGTCTGTCGCTGGCTCCAGCTGGCTGGTGAAGCCCAATCCCCTCTGCCTTTGCGGAGAAGGAAAGGAAAGGTTCTGGGTTTCTCTTACCTTTTCTGCATTGCCTCGGCTGTGCATAATTGGGACCACCTGAGAAGGGAGTTGGGGGAGGAAAGGGAAGCGCGGGAGGGAACAGGGCCAGGATTCGTCCCAGACCGAGGCAGTGCCCACCCTGGGCTCCAGCACTGCGCAGGGCGCGCTTGGTGCCTGTCTACTGGCAGCCGGCGCGCTGGGGACGGTTCTCACTCACTGCACTCTCCCCCGACAGATACCAGCGAGGGCTGCTCGGTGGTTGGCGCAGGCGTCCAGCCCTACTTATAGAAGGGCCACGCTCGGTGGCGGTGCAAGTAAGTGGGCACCCAGTGCTGCTGGACTCGGGAGGCTCCTGCAGTTGCCAGCTTGCTGCAAGTGCTGTGGAGCCACCTCTCCTGGGGTCTCCCTCCCTTTGGGGAGGATATCTGCTCTGTTTATAGATTCCTTCTTCTGCTCAAATTCTGCATTGAAAAATCACCCTCACTGCAATGTATATGACAACACTGCTATTGTTTTCTCTCTGAAAAAATAGATTATTAGAATCTGGGCATTTGTGTGTCCTTTGGAGCAGCTCTCATTGTGCTAGAAATGCAGCAGACGCCTGCTTTGATGAGGAAGCTACCCAAACCCAGCCCTGAACCCTTTGTAGGTGTTCGCAGGGGAGAGGAGGAGACCCAAAGCAGCAGCTGTTAGCAGGCCTGCACCGGGCTCCTGTCCTGATGGCCTAGACAGGGCCCTGAATGTCTCCTGGCTCACAGCAAAGCCCTATAAAATGCCTTCCTCTACTGCCAGACAAAATTACTGATCCTGAATCTTGAAGAGGGGAAGGAGAGGTGGAATTATTATTGGTGAGGGGCTGAAGGATTTGGGATGATTCGTTTTTTTCCTTGGTCTACAGGTAGGTGTCACAATTGCTTTGGAAAAAAAAAAGTCAGCAGGCCATTCTGTCTTCCCGAGTGCATACACACACAGATAGGAACACCAGATCTCTAAATCCTGACCGTACCTTGTGCCACCATAAAACCGAAGCACTGGCACACACCGTTGGCCACAGAACCAAGGACTGTGGCGGCACACTGTGGTGTGGGTGCGTGTGAGCTTGTCAGCATGGTGTAGCTTCCCCCATGTACTTGTGACTTTTGAAAACAATCTGTTTTTTCTCAGGATATCTTGGTCACTTCATTGCCACGGTATATATTCTATAGGTGTGATAGGATTTACTGTAAAATTTATTTGTAAAAGATGTACACAGTAGCAACAAAACGTGATTGAAGAACTTGAGTACTTCACAAGTGGAAACAAATTTGATATTTATTTTTATAATGATATAAAGCTTCTAGTAATTTATGCAAGTTGTATTGCAATGGAATCTAAACTTTTTTGTAAATAAATTCTGCCTGGTTTTTATTTGAACATTGCTGGTTATACAATCTTTGTTGGTTGTTTAACATGAATTCTTTACTAATTTATATCTTATATTGTAAATAAAAACACTCTAGTCTACAATAGTATAGTGTTTGGGGCTCATTTTTCCAGATGAGAGATTGGAGTGGAGCCCTAAGGCTGGGGTCCTATAGGTGAGCGCACTTCTTTTTACTGAAAAGCAGGTGAAATAAGCTCACCTTTCTTGCCCGCTCATAAAGAAAAGGAAACACAGGCAGATGGAAGAGATCTACATTAGGGAGATACATGTGGTTCTAGATTATTTATATACAAATGTATTGCAAAAATTTTTTGTTTTCTGAATATGCAAATTCCTTGTTAGTGTAAATTTTTAAGACTTGGAAAATAAAATGATTTGACACTCTTGTGCATTATGTATTTATTTGTGATGCTGGCTTTGGAATTTCTTCAGCAAACTCAGCTAGAGAAGCGCCATACTATTGATAATGGAGGGTTCTACCCCCAGGAGAGTCACTGGTGGAAAGAATTTTTTTTTAGCCAGAATCATCAAAATTAACATAGATTATTCAGCTTTTTTGAAGGTCCCTGAACTATCCTGTTCACCACTCCTCCGAGTAACACCGGGGCAGGGGAACGGTTTCCTTTCAAAGGTGCTCACCCTGACCCTCGCCCAAGGAAAGTTTAAACAGCCTCAGACTATTGTGTCTTTATTGTCCTTGACTCATTTCCTAATTATAGGACAAGTCTAAAATTTGTAGCCAAGGAATGCATCCTCTTTCATTGGAATCATGAAAGCAACAAACCTGTCACTTTAATTTTCAGCAAAATTATGTGGCTATCCATATAATATAATTTCAGAAAGAAATGAACAATCATTTATTTCCTCTCCAAAGATAAATTGAGTGAATATAACTTACGGTTATAAAACAAGAATAATGGCTTCTTAGATTGCCCTTTAATCAATCATGCACTTATTTTTCAGGAGGTTCACCTATTTTATGCAATGATTAATAATGGTGCAGGGTGAGAGCGTTATTGGATCCCAGCGGGGGAGGTCCCGGGTGCTTTTAGCTGCTTTGGAATGGTCAGTTGGGGTTCATTATGGGCTGAGATTGAACGATTTATAAAATCTTGTCTAAACATCTGCCAGCTCCGATAGGCCGATGTGTCTGAAGATGGGAAATTGCTGGACCGGTTGATATTGACAAACGGATCTCTCTCCAGTGGCTTTTTGTGCCATAGAAATTAGTGGTCTCTTGCTGAGGTCTTGTTAGAAAGGGTATTTGAAAGTAATCTTAGGTACTTGAGCAAAGCCACCAGGGGGAGGGCGCTGTGTGGCTGCCGAGCCTGGAGAGGACAGATAGGTGAGGGGAAGGTTTCCGATTTCCCTCCTCCTCCTGCATTCTGCCGGCTTTAAATACACAGGCATTTGGAGGTCAGACATCACGTAAACCTCTGGGGTGCAGAGCCTTTCTTGGCTCTCCTTTTTTCTCTGCTCTGCGCTGCCTCCCCAGCCATGGAAATGGCAGTGTTGGAGCTGGGCTGTCCTCTGGCAGGAGGGGGGCTTTTCCCCATGGACCCCTGGCCACCCTGCCTAGCTCGCCTGGCAGCCAACAGTCTAGGGAGGAAGACAGAGCTTTGAGTGCATTTTCTGCTTCTGGTTTCAGACACAAAACCCTCTTAGAATTTCCATGAAGATCATGCTTTTTCCCTCCAGGAAGTATTTTACATTGTACTATCAAGGGATCAGTAGTTCACTACTATTAGCTTTATTTCTTGAATCCACGGGGAATAAAATGCAGGTAGCAGCAGTATCTCTGTGAAATGTAGTGTTACAATGCAGCGTGGCTATTTTGAGGGCTTCAGTGGAAAGAGGGAAAGTTAGCCACGGAAACCAGCTCCAACCAAGATGTAGCATGGGGGTGGGGGCGAGTTGCCTCTGAAGGGCCAAGGGTGTGGGGTGGACCTCATGCCCAAGCTGAAAGGGCCGGGGGTGTGGGGTGGACCTCATGCCCCAGCTGAAAGGCCCGGGGGTGTGGGGTGGACCTCATGCCCCAGCTGATCTTCCTTCATGCTGATGTCCAGAAACTGAAGCCGAATAGCAGCACCTCCTCCAGAATGGGGGTGATTGCTTTACCTGGACCTGCCGTCCTGGCCCCTTCCTCTGCACACCCAGCGGACCCCATGGGGTGCACCTTTCAGTGGGCGATCACTGAGGGCAGCCGGAGCCCTGCCCAGCCAGGAGAAACCGCTTTTATGTTTCCGTGCCCAGCGCTGCTTGAAGATTTCCCTAACTTACCCCTCTGCCTGCTGAGCTGGCTTTCTTTCTGAAGAACTTGATTTTTAGATATTCACTAAGAGCGTGAACCCCGCCGGTGGGTAGAGGGATTTTTTCAGAGGCGTTGCGGAAGAATTTATGCTCTGCTCCTGGTAGGCTGTCGGGAGAAGAGCAGAGCAGAGAGGGAGACACGCAGAGCCCTTGCTGGGGAAGGAGGCTGATGGCTGAGGTTTTCTTGCACTTTAAAAACTTGTTAATCAAAAGTGACTGGGCTGAGACACTCCTTTGCAGCTGCTGACTAAGGTGGGGGGAGGCACAGGGCTCTGGGGGCTTTGGCCTTGCGGTGGGGACAGGCCCGGGCGGCTCCCTGCTCCTGGGCCCTGCGCCCGTGCTCAGGCCTCGGCAGCCCCCTGCCCTCTGGCCTGCAGCTTCATTAGAGCTGATTTTTCGGATTCAGTCTCAGGTGGGCCCCAGGGGTCGGGTGCTGCGGGAAGCCCGGGGGTGTTGCTGCCCACGCTGTCAAATGTCAACATTTGTTCCCAATAAAAGAGTTATTGTTTCTGCAAAGCCGCCCGGCAACTGACTTTAAAACTTGAAAAGAACTTCTACCTTTGTCTTCAACAGGCTGGAGAGGCCGGGAGCCCAGAGAAGGGAGCAAGGGCAGGGGGAGAGGGGTGCGCCTGGAATCCGGCCTCAAGGACACCTCCTGCAGCCACCCTGAGCGCCTGGGGAGGTGGAGGTCCGGGTCAGCGTGTCTTGGGTTCGGTGAGCCAGGGTCAAATCTGCAGGCTCTGCGGGGAGGTTCCAGCCCTAGAAGATGCAGGCGTGGAATGGAACGGCCACCCCACTGCCTGGGGTCCAATCCAGTTACATTTAAATATTTATTCAGGAGGCTGAAAGTAAAGTATACCTTTTCTTTTTAAGGTGGTAGAATAAATACACGTTAAATTACCAGTGTTGGAACACAGACATCAGTTTGGGGAAAAAATAATTTAAACTCAATTTATGATCCAGTCAGAGGCAAGCTTTTTTTGAATTCATATAAGAGTAGGAATTATTTCCAAGTTTTTTCCAAATAGCAGCACACAATGATCATCACCATATACTTTTTTAAAAAAGAACAAGGACAATCCCAAGGAAAATGTTCAGTTAAAATCCAAATTAAAGATAGAGAATAGATATGTGTTACAAAAACAGTACTTAAGACGTTTTTAAAACATGTTCACCCGAGCAGTGATTTTGGGAAATACAGAACGCCTGTGATACGTGGATATTATGATTAACATGATTTGAATTTCTACAAATCACAAGGGGGAGATGTCCCTTTGATGTATTTTCAAACCTTTATGCAAGTGACAAATCCCTACGGATATTTTAAAGGCTTATTTTAAGGAGAAGTAATCTATGACAATATAATTTTCCAGCTGCAGAAAATGACTTTCTATTGGTCACGGTGAAAAGCTCTGTGCCCTCCCCTCTACCCCGGCAGGGCCAGGCCCTGGCACCCTAGACACTCCGACCTCAGCCCCTGGGAGGTCAGGGGCTGCACACCTAACCCTGGTCTTGGGGTTCGGACCCCACCTCAGCAGGGACCTCTGTCCTCCACCCTTCCCGGAGGGCACAGGCTGGTCTTCCCTACTGGGAGGGGCAAAGCTCTTCCTTCTAGGAAGCGCAGAGAGGGAGGCGCGGAATGTAATCCAGAGCGAGTGAAGGAACGGGGTGTTCCCTGCACTCCCAGGAAAAAGGGAAAGAGGAAGAACTCTCAGTTTGTTTAAATCTGTGTCCAGAATCTCAAGGAAATCCTCCCGAAGGCGGCCAGGCTCGGGGCGTTCTGTTCCTCGAGGGGCTGAAGGCCAGTCCCTCCCAGCCCTGCCAGAGAGGCCGGCGCGGGCGAGGCTGGCCCTGGAGCCCGCGCCCTTCCCGGGACGCAGGGGCGGCGGACCGCGCGGGGCGCGCACTTCGGTGGGGAGAGAAATTGACAATTTATCTGTGTAACTCTTGATCAATTATTAATCGTTAGTGTCAACAACAGAGTTATAATCACCTTCGGTTATTTTAAGAGATATTTGCTCTTTCGTTTCTCTGATGTGGTAATTAGCTCGAGCTCCTGAGCAGCGAGTCCCAGCGGGGCCCGGGCTCCCCGCTCCCGCGGCGGCCTTCAGGGAAGCGCGCGCCCTTCTCCGAGTCCCCTCTTCGCCTCGGTCCACCGCGGCCCTTCTCAGTTTTCTACCATAAATAATAATTTCAGAGGAAAAGGGGGAAACGACAAACAAATCGAGCGCAGCTGGAATTAATAAGGCTGATCCAAGATAGCGGGCCGAGCCGCCCGCCCAGGCCGAGCGAGGCGCAAGGCCGGGGTGTCCCGGTGCCGGTTCGGATCCTGCGGCTCGCACGACCCGGGGGCTGGGGCGGCCGGGCGCGGGTCTGGGTCCCCTGGGTCCTGTGGGTCCCCTGGGTCCCGTACCCCGCTGCCGCTCCGCAGCGCCAGGCGCGGGGACCCGGACGGCGGAGCTGAGCTGCCGGGTCGGGAGCGGGCCCGGGAGCGGTCGCCCTCGCCCTTCGGAACCGCGGTCCGGCCCGGGGCCGCCGCCCCCGCAGCCGCCTCCTCCCGGCCGCTCCGGTCCCAGCGTCTGGACACGGGCTCTGCCCGAGCCAGGACCCTCGCCGCTCTGCAGCTGAGGGCTCGGGGCTGCTCCCCGCCCGACCCTCCCGCAGGGCCCCGACCGTGATCCCGGGGTCAGGCGGCCAGGTCCCTCGAGGGACAGGGCCTCCTGAAGGAGCCGCAGCCAGGGACTCCGGCGCCCGCTGGACACCCCCAGCCGTCTCCCCTGGAGTCCACGGTGCTGCGCGGATGGGGACCCTGCGCCCAGGCTGCCCGGTGTGTGCTTTCCCTGCCCCTGGCGCGGCGGGCAGCCCTTTAGGTCCTCTCTGCACGTATCTGTGCCCTGGACAAGGGTCGCGGTGTTCCCAGCCTCCGCCTGCGCCTGGAGTGGGGACCGCGAGCCCCCAGGATGTCCCTAGATCAGAGACCCAGCAGGGCTGCCACCTTGTGGGCTTCCAGCCACGGCCCGGACTCCCGTGGCTCCCCCGGCCAGCGTTTGCTCCCTGCTCTTCCCCTTGCCCGAAGTCCTGGATGCACCTGGGGACTGGGGTCTCCTCACTACCTGTGGCCGGGAGGTGCCAGACCGAGAGCTGCAGGGTCAGAAGGGGTCTCCAGCCCACCTTCAGCACCCGGATTGCTTTCTTGTGCTGCAGTACTGGGGCGGTGGTGACCTTCGACCTCCAGCAGCCACCTTGGTCTCAGCTTGGGGGACCCAGGAGCCCCACACAGCCTCCTGCAGGGGAGGGGAATTGACCTCACAGCCCAGGGCCTGCGAGTTGCCCAGAGCTGGGGAGAGTCCAGCCCTTGGCAGGGACAGGAGGTGTCCTCAGTACTCTGTAACCTTGGGGTCCTGCCTTGTTGGGGATCTGGGATGTGGTGGACCCCACATACCTCGGTGGCCCCAAGTGAGTGTCTGTGACCTGGACCCAGGAAGGTGGCACCAGCCTGCCTGGGAGATGCTGGCTGCAGGGTGCATGGGCAAGGCCAGGTGAGGGACAGCTGCACCCAGGTGGGGGCAGCGCAGAACAGGTTCCTTTGGCAAAGGAGCAGGGACTTGATTTATTTATTTATGCAGTGCGGGGGATTGAATCCAGAGCTTTGCACTGAGCTGCCTCCAAAGCCCACCCCCAGGTCTTGCCAAGTCAAAGTTACCCAGGCCCGGCCTGAAATTGTGCTCCTCCTGCTTCTGCCTCCCAGAGTGCTGAGATTACAGGCCTGCACCACCGAGCCTGGATGATGCTGGTTTACATGAATAGGAGGTTTCCGGAAGAACAGAGGCCTCCTCCCTGCTCCAAAGCACAGGAAAACCAGTGGCTTCCTAATGGTCATGTGATTCAGGCAGTCCCTCAGGTGAGTGGCCTGGGTGGTGACAGACAATGGTCAACAGGAGGGACAAAGGAGAGTGTGGCCCAGCCCAGGCCTGCAGTGGGGGTGAGCAGGGAGAGGCAGCCTGGACACCACTCCTGTGCCCTCCCTGTGAAGGGAGGCCTCGGCGCAGGCCATGCAGGCCTAGCTTGGCAACTGCCCCTCAGTTGCACCTTGACCCTGCCTCTGTCACCCTTAAATAGCAACACACAGCGCCCTGGAGGCTCAGGTGCCTGGCCCTGCTCTGCCCACCTCGGGCCCCGTTCCAAGGAGGCCTCCACGTCGGTGCCTCACAGGGGCGGCACCCGGCCTGGTACACCCAGGGTCCAGCTGCCTGTGTGGACAGCCTGTCAGCTGTTAGGGACCAGGGCAGCCCTGCGGCTCCTCCTTCTCTGGACCTGGCCTTTTCCCACAGGAGCGGGAAGCCTCGGTAGAATGTCAGTGGCCAGTAGCCTCCTTGGCCAGGTCCCACTGTGTCTGGACACATGTACTGCCAAATGGCCAGGGCGGGGACACAGTGAGGTGTGCTGAGGGCTGGGATGCTGTGTGCTGTGGCCTCCGTGGCCTTGGAGAGAACTGATGCTTGAGGCCCCCGGAGCTCCTCCAGAGGCAAACGTGCCTGCCCTGCCCCAGTGTGGCCCCATCACGAGAGTCTGCCAGGTCCTTGTGCCCAGCCGCTTCCTGCTTGCATAGCCATTTGCTACCTCAGTCGCAGCTTCCTGAAGATCATTTGTCAGTGCCTCCTCCAGGGCCACCACCCGAGCCCCTCATGTGCCAGGATCCATCACTGAGGGGTACCCATCAGCAGCAGCAGCAGCAGCAGCAAGGGCAGCCACGAAGGAGGCTGGATTCTGGGCGTCCGAAGAGGGCTGTGTGTGAGGTCGGCTTTGCACTGCAAGGAGCAGACAGCTTCATCCTCCCACCCCGAACCCCTCTGTCACCGAAGACCTCAGGGAGTGCGTGCTGAGCAAGGCGTGCATGGAAGCCTGGAGTCAGAGATTACCTGCGCCTCAGGTGCCCGGGTTCATAATGAAATACAGACAGCACCCTCCGCACCCTCGGTATCTGTTCTATCGGTTCACGTGAGTGCATGTGGGGCGCCGGGATGGGACCCAGGCCCTTCCCACTGAGTTTCACCCCCAGCCCTGTTCTAATTCTCTCTTTTTTTCTGAGATAAGGTCTAAGTCACTAAGAACTTTTGATCCTCCTGCCTCAGCTTCAGAGAGCGTGGGAGTTATAGATGTGCACCACCCTGCCCCTCTCGTCCGGCAGTTTGTGCACACTGCAATCTCTCTTTATCTGGGGTCATTAACATTTTTCACATACTGTATCTGCTTCACAAGCAAGAGCGATTCCACAGATTAAGAAGTAATTTATTCAAAGCTTGTGTTTAAATACCATTTTCATTAAAAATACTGCACTTGCAGTAAACCAAATGGGTGAAATAAAAACAACTAAATGATGGTTTTCCAAAAAATAGAATTCTTCTAAAATGTTTGATGTTATCCATTAAATAATTATAGGCAAAATGCACATGGGAGCTTATAAATATCTAAATTTAAAAAAATTTAAAAATAAGATTGAATCGTTTTAATTTTTAAAACACAATCCCTGAGATGAGAGAGACTTGTAAAGAAGGCCGGCAGAGGGGTGGGGCAGTGGGAGGACACGAGGTCGGAGCTGTTGGGCTTGGAGCTCCAATCTGAAGCACCCACCAGGGCTGCCTCAGTTTCCCTGTCTGTTCATGGCAAGAGCACGCTGCCCTCGGGGTCATGGGAAGATTAAACACCCTACAGGCCCTAGGTGCTGGGCGAGGACAGGGCTGACATCCATGGCGGGGGCTGTGGGCAGCGAGGTCAGCAGCAGCCACTGGATGCTGGGTGTGAGTGTCCCCGGGGCCTGGTGCTGAAGGTTTGGCCCCCAGGCAGTGCTATCACATGTGCGTGGATCCCTTATGAGGTGAGGTCCAGTGGCTCGCTGGTCATCCAGGGTGTGCCTTGTACCCTGGAAGGGGACACTGACCTGCGCCGTGCCGTACTCTTCCGTTTGCTGTTCCTATTGTGCCCCTCGGGAAGAGTTTGCCTTAGCAGGGTCCAGAGCCATGGGCCGATGATCGGGGCAGAGGGTCAAGGACGGACGCCTCCCAAGCCATGGCCCGCAGGAACTTCCTGTTAGAACCCGAGGGTCTCGCTCGGGCTCATTATCACAGCGATGGAAGCTGCCTAACAAGGAAGCGATGGCCTGCAGGGAGCGGGGCAGCTTGGGCGCAGGTTCCTCCTGAGGCGAACAGTAGCAGCTTCCACCTCCTCTCAGCCTGCAGCACACGGGACTCCGGGACTCCGGAGCGCCTTCTGCTGAGTAACTTGCAGGCATCTGGTCACCAGCTCTCAGGACATACTTGTCCCTGGCTACCTAACCATCGGTCCCTTTTGGTGTCCTTGTAACTTTGTGCCCTGGAAGCTGGATTCTGCTGACCTTGCAGAAAAAATCTGATCTGTGAGCACTTGTACATGGTACATGTTTGCTTTTCAAGTAGCTTTTATAATGTGGGGCAGGTTTAGGTTTACATACAAGTTTCACGGCAAGTCAGGAGTTTGCATGCGCCCTCTGCCCTGGTGTGGGCATCTTGTATGGGGATGGTGAGGGGGCTCGACTGGTGAACTGCCATTAGTGTTTAATGCACCAAGACAAACAGTCCATGGCTTACATCAGAGTCCTTGGTGCTGTTTACTCTGTGGCTTTTGGTTCTTGTACAAGACAAAAGTAACCCACTTCAGGCCAGGAATTTAGCTCAGTGGCATAAGTGCCTGTCTGGCCTGCTCGAGGTTGTGAGTTCAGTCCCCACTACCAAAAACAGAAATAATCCACTTCCTGATGTCACAATTGTCTTTTAGAAATCTGAGAGAAAAAAGCAAGGCAATGACAACATAACAACATGGATAGACAGACATTCAAACAGGAATAGCAAATAACAGAATTGCTAAGTATAATACATCAGTTATACTTGAATTTTAGGGAACAGTGGATTCTTTTGAAATCTGAGTTGTGTTCCAGGCAGCATTTAACATATGCTTACTCTAAAAAGTGTCTTTAGTTATCGGAAGTTGATATGCGGGCTACAGAATCAGGCAGCACTGTTGCTGAAGAGCTACATTAAGAAATATAGCTGCCAGTGGTGGTGACTAAGCTAGTGTGAGTATCAACTCGATCGGCTTTGGAGCTACCAGACTTCTGGGTGTGTCTGAGTGGCTCCTAGCGGTGTGGCCCTGGGGACTCTCTCTGGTCCCCATGCCTTTCCTTTCTTGTGCTGTTCCCTCTCCTCTGTTTCCCAGCTACCATGAGCTAAACAGCCTTCCTCCACTTCACCCTCCCACCATGATGTTTCTGCCTTGGAGCATCAGCCATGGACTGAATCCTCTGAAATCATGAGCCAAATCAAAGCTCTTCTTAAGGTATGATGTCAGTGCTGCGTTCCATTGACCAGAGCACTGACACACTCCAGGTGAGACCTTTCCTTCTCTAGACCTTGGGGCTCAGAAGTGTAGTGTGCAGAAGTCAAGCAGGGCTCACTTAGCAGAGTTCACATGGCCTGAAGCAGTCTTTGGGGGGACATGAATATTTTTTCTGCTAGAATCGGGCTGTGGTGAGATAAGAGTTGAAACTTATAATAATAACAAGTCACTATACCACTGTAAACACAGAGCACAAAGGTTTCTTAAAATACCCTTGGCCTGGAGGGTGACAGGGAGTGTGCCATGGGCACTGGGAAAGGAGGCAGTGGCAGGGCCTGGGGCATGCGCTGGACCCAGCAATGCCAAGTGGTGTAACCTCACTCCATCCTGTGCTTCTTCCTCCATCTCTGCCCTGCGCTCCTGGGTGGCAGGCAGGATACCTTTCCAGCAATGACCCCTGCTCCTGAGCTGCAGTGGGAGGAACAGCAGGTGCTGCCAGCCACTGTCTGCCATGGAGCCAAGTGTTTCTGACTCCATGGTTGTGGCAAAAAGACAAGGTTCCAGGAGCCAACAGCCCTGGCCTGCTCTCCCTGGGTCCTGACTTCCCTGGGCCTCTCCACCCCTGGCTTCCACCAGCATACACAGCATGGCTTCCACCAGCATACACAGCATAGCCTCCCCCAGCCCAGCTCCAAACCCCCAAAGCAGAACTGGGCTCAGAGCTGCTCGCTCAGGGCACAGGGACCCCAGCCTGCCCAGCCTGAGCCATAACCAGCCTTGCCAGTGGCTTCCGGAATGCCCACTCTCCAGCTGCACACTGCTGGAGAACACACTTTCCTGCTGGGCCCCAGGGAGCCAGGCAGCTACAGGGGTTGTGTAGACAGTCAGGTTAGAGGGCCATGTAGACAATCAGGGCAGAAAGCTGTGTAGACAGTGAAGATAAAGGGCCATGTAGACTGTGAAGGTAGAGGGCCATGTAGGCAGTGCAGAAGGTCGTGTAGAGTCAGGGCAGAAGGCCATGTAGACAGGGGAGAAGGCCGTGTAGATGGATGCTGCCTGCAGACCCTGGTGTGGACACAGCCTACGTGAGGCCATGGCTCTCCTGGGGCAGCGCTGTGTCTTGCATCAGGGAGGGCTGATTCTGATCCCTCAGTACCCTGAAGTCCTGACCTAGTGAATACCCTCTGATCCTTCCTTCCCAGAACTCCAGGGGACTTTTAGGGTCCTTCAGACCTCTGTCCACCAGACAGCCTGGCATGCGCTTGGCCACCCTAAATTAGATGCAGGTGGCTGCATTTTGTTTCAAACACCCAACCATGGGTCTCCGCACCTTGGATAGAGGATTTGTAAGGGAGGGCAGAGCAGCAGGTGTTGTCCAAGCGTGGGGACAGCAGCAGGCCCAGGGCCCTTGCTGTGAGCTGACAGCTCCTCAGAACTAATTAACTGTAATTAACTCTCCATCTTCCTCTGGGAAGTGGACAAATCGTGTTTTCCTAGCCAGGATGCAATGGAGAGCAGTTCTCTGTGTGAAAGACCTCGCTGTCACTGGGCCGCCGCAGCAGGAAGGGAGCTGTCTGAAAGCAGCCCAAGACGTCCCCGTGCCTGCAGCCTCCCCTCCGCCACAGAAGCGAGGGCTGTCTCCTGGTGACATGGGTCATGGTCACAATTTGCCTGTAAATGCACCGGGTAGATGCTGTACTCATCGACGTCAAGCTGTATGGAACAGTGTGTGCACACGCGTGTGTGCGTGAGCATGGCTCTCTGGGGCGGCGCTTCTCAGCATGGCTGGGAGGGCTGTGCTGTCTTTCCAGCTCGCAGGCCTCAGAAGCCTGAAGTTCTGATAAAGTAGGAGCCTCAAAGATGAGAAAAGAGCCTCGTGAAATTCAGAATCACTTTTATTGACACTAGCTGTTGTTAATTTAATGAATGGCCTCGACAAGAGAAGTTAGATAGGCAAATGCACCTGAAATTTTCCTTCCAACCTAATGTTTTATTTCTCTAATTAGTGGCTGCTGACATCATTTGCATAACAACACAGCAGTGTTCTGGAGGCCTGGAACGGAATAAATTAGAGGAGCCTTTCCGGTTTCTGCGAGGGCTTCCCTGAGAGAACGTGGCTGTCAGGACCGGCAGCAGTGGGCCGGCTCCGCGGAGGTGGGCAGACAGAGTCCTGGGATCAGAAGGGATGGACTGAAGCTCTGAGAAGGGCGGAAAGTTTCCATGCTGTCCCAGGGCCACGAGGAGCCGGGCACAGGGGCTCCATCCTCAGGTCGCAGTTTCTGGGATCCAAGGTAGCTGTGCCTGTTACAAACTGTGCGTTATGGCTAACGCCTGGTGCTGGTGAGGCCCCACGATGGGATCTAAGGGGAAATCGGGGCACCCTGTACGGTGTGCCAGGAAGGGGCACTTGGGCTCCTGTTCCCTGCCAGGGCCGACCATGCTTGGGGTCAGCTCAAGCTGCCAGCATATGGGTTCCATGGCCCCGTTGCTCAGGGGATCCTCTTCAGTGTTGGGCCATCATGGGGCTGGTCATCTCCTTTGTCACAATGCAACAAAATGATGACAGGGGACCGCGCTGTGCCTCAGGTGATGAAACTGAAGCTTGTAACTTGCCCAGATTTGCTCCGAATTCCGAGGCTGGGGAGGCAAAGTGCCGGGGCACAGAGACAGCCACTGTGTCTCCCTTGGCATCTTCTTCCCGGCTGGCTGGCTCCTCCCGGCCTCCTCTGTGCCCAGGGAAGGCACAGCTCAGGTGCAGTGGGTTCGGCAGCCCCGTGGTACTCTCCCAGGCCATGCCCTCTTCAAGGCTGCTGGCCAGAAACACCCTTCAGGATCCTGTGGACTCGCTTCCATGCTTCATGCGGAATTTCTACGTGAGGGTCGGAATGGAGCAGCCCTTCCTGCTCCAGGCAGGGCCCCTCTAATATGGTTGTTCTTCCGATTAAACCATGCAAAATTTGCACACCTTAAAAGTTTCAATATTTGCAAAAACAAATTGCACGATACAAATTCGCTGCCAAGTGAAGCAGGGCCCAACACCTGGGTGAGCTTCACGGCCATGGCGCCCAGGCCAGGCAGGCAGGACGGTGCTATCCCTGCAGACAGATGCTGGAGTGGGGCATGCCTGGGGCCACCTTGTGCCCAGTGGCCACTAGGGCCAGCCTTTACCTGGTGCTGCCCAATCTGCAGCCAAGTCCCAGCCGTGGTGGCTTTCCCGAGGGCAACACCGTCTTGTGATTCTTAGACCTGCCCTGCCTGTATCTGTTCTTTTATATGTTTCCGTATCTGTGTTATTTATACCTGTATGTCTGTCTGCAGCTGGTGTGATAAAAATCACCCTGAATATTTAATTTTTAAAAATTTATTACATTAAAAGACACACTGCCGTCAGCCCCTTGCTTCCAGCACAGTAGGTGGATCTTGCCACGTGGCAGCCATGTGGGGAGCCCTCTGTGCTAAGGCCTTTAGCTGTGCTGTCCTGACTGCCCCTGTGTCCGGAATGGACCCCACACGTCTCCCTATCATGGTCATCTCCACCTGGGAGGAGCCAGCAGCACCTGGTGTCTCTCCCCTGGGTTCACTCAGCAGCGGCGTTCACTGTGGTTTTTATCACGCCTCATAAAGATGCTCAGAAAAGATGCCTAGGGGTGCTCCACGGAGCGGCCAGAACATGGGAAACCTGGGTTAGGAGTGGCAGAGAATAATTTGAGGAGAGTTAGTGGGAACACGTCTTGCTGTAATAATTTTTAAAATTTGAGAATTCACTGTGTATTTTGGTCATGTGGTTGGTGAACACTTTGTCACCGTGTCAGTCTGTGCAGTCTGTCTGCATCCGCGTGACCCCTGTGGCTGTCTCTCCTACACAGTGTAAATTCATGGGAACAGCTGAAGTCTGTGTGGGAGTTGACGTACCCTGCTGTGCCTCCTGCAGACACGTCCTGGAACATGCGATGTCCCCTGCCCGGCCCTGCCCACATCTGCCAGCCCCTGGATGGAGGCTGCATGGAAGGGGCAGCCACACTGGCACAGTGCTGCCCGTTTCTTCCACCCTGGACCAATTTCCTTCTCTGTGTCTGCTGGGCTTTCTCAGATCTAACGTTAGTTGAAGTTGGTTAAGCCCTAAAAGCCATGCACAATACCTTTGTCTTTTGGTTGCACACACACACACACACACACACACACACACACACACACACACACGATCAAACAACTCCATTCCTGGAGGACACCACAGGTTCCCTCAACTGCAAGCCTCAGCTCCTGCCTTCCGTCCCTGCCTTGTCTGCACAGTCTAATTTTGGAGCAACGATCATGCCCAAGCTACTTCGTGTGGATTCACAGCCCCCAAGCAAGACATATCACATTGACCGAGCATTTCAGGGAGATTTGGGGTTTGTCAGCCATCGCCCATCAGCAGCTTGGCACCTTCTCCCCAGTGCCAGTTGCTAGGAGACCCTGCCGGCATGTGCGCCCTTCTCCTCCCGTTTTAATAAGCTGTCTCTTTCAGGTCGATGGGGGCTGAACACAAGGTCTCCCAGTCTCGGGAGACAGCACTTGCTGGGGTTTGAGTACAGATAAACCCTTCTGATTTAGGACAAACACTAAAGTGCTGCTGGAGGGTAAACAAGCGAGTGGTTGCGGCTGAGTGCAAGAAGCTCATGTGTGTTTGTCCCGAGTCATTCATTCCCTGCCACCTCCCGAGGTGTGGCCCAGGGCTGTGCATGGAGGCCGCCTGGCCAGCCTCCCGGAGCCTTGGACAGCTGTCCGCAGGCCCTGCTGACCCTCCAGACACCAGAGAGGTGTCCCTCTGCCCCACTGCAAGGATCCATGACACAGCACCCAAGCCGGGGTGGCCTGAAGGGCCGCTGCGAGATTCTGTCCCTTCACAAAGGCATCGCCTGTGTGTTCAGGAAGGTGCTGGTGCCCTGCAAGGGGCAGGGAAAGCACACATTTGGTCCTCCACCTTCAGCCGGAGGAGTCCCCGCCAGCCATGGCCTCTGCTGCCCAACAGTTCTGCTAGGGCTGGATCCACAGAGATTTGTGGGGGTTCTGCTCCTTTGGGGTTCAGGCTACTGGGAAGCCCCATAAAACCATAAAGATACCAGATATAGCAATATGTTTATGAACAGAAAGGAAGTTCGCTTTGCTGCTGATATTCCCAGCTCCAGATGGAACATCATGGGGACAAATTCAGACTGTGTCTCTGGAGATGGCGCGTTCACACTGAAGCACACACCAGGAGTGCGGGAACCGGAAGAGGCGGCTGCAGTTGTTATTGAACGCGTTACTCAGCCTGCGGAGTGGCGCTGGCTCGGTGGTGCGGCTTTCAGAGTGCTCAGCTCGCAAGCTGAGCAGCCCCAACTGGAAGCCCAGGGTGTAAATGGACGATGTGCATCCGTCTGCGGATGGGACCCCAGAGCTGCAGAGAAGCGCTGGCCCGAGAGGGCAACAGACATCTGGTCATCACGGCGGGGAGGAGGAGGAAGTGGCAGCGAGCTGATGAGGCAGAGAGAAGCAGCGCGTGTCATGGAGGTGGGACTTCTGCTGTTGACTGTAGAGACGTGGTGGCAGCTGTGTCCCACCCTGGGTGCCCCTGAGTTCCTGTGTCCCTGCATCGGGCAGGGCATCTTCTGACATCACAAGAGCCAGGTGCTCAAGGGAGATTAGAGAGTAGCAAGATGCGGGCCCACAGAGGTGGCCACAGAGTGTTCTGCTTCCCAGGTCCCGTCTTTCTGTCCCTTCTTCATGTGCTGTCAGCACATGGGAGACCAAAGGGTCCCGATCCCAAGGCCACACAGCCCAGGGTTCTCTGTGAACGTCACCATGTCACAACAGCAACAGTCCTAGGACTCAGGAAACAGGCGCAGTGTCTGTGTGTCCCTGGAATGGAGCCCAGGGATGGTGTGACTTCTCTGAGGTTGGGAGTGGCCGTGCCCGCAGTGGGGGACACACATCTGGGGTGCTCTGAACCAAAGCCTGGCCTCTCATCTCCTTTAGAAGGAGACCTCCTTTTCCTTCCAGATTGCGAAAGCTTCGCAGTGTGATTGTGAAGATGGAAGTCCTTTCGCTCAGGGTGACAGTAGCCACCTCTGACACCAGGTCAGGCAGTTCTGCTGGGGGAAGGGCTGCCAGGCAAGAGAAGACCACTTCCGCTGTGCTTGGAATAAAGGAAGGCATTGAAACACCTGTTCCGGGGCAGCAGGGGGCAGCGAGACGAGGAAGTGCTGTTCCAGCTCCAAATGGAATTTCTTTATCAGAGCAGCTGTTGGGCTCGGTGTGTTGGAGGGAATCGATGGTCGTTATCCCAGACCTCCCAGGGTCCTCCTCAAGCCCTCGCCCCAGTGCCCGAGGTCCGGATTCTGTTTGAGGAGTATCGTTCAAGACTTCTGTTCTCAGCGCCTCACATCCACCCAACAAGCCACTGAAATGACCATTGATGTCAAAAATGGAAAAAGGAAAAAAATGTCAAAAAAGCCAGCTCCCACCAGGCTGCAGGCTACCTGCTACATCTGTCCTGTGCTCTGTGGCCTTCTGAGGCCACAGTCCCCTGCCCTCTCCTGTCCTCTTCTCTCGGGCTGATTGCTGAGTGCACTTTGGTGTGTCTGTTCATTTCCAGTCCGACCTCACCAAGAGGCAGCACCAGATGAGATGAGGTTTGCGTGTGTGGCTTCCCACTGAGCCCACGTGGAGCCAGGGACCCTATGCACTGCTGCACGGGTCCCAGGAGCAGTGAGCCTGATGGCCAGGGCAGCCCAGGAGAGGCCGGGTGCCAGCTACTGGGATGGGTGTGATGAGCATTCTATACACACACACACACACACACAGAAACACACATACACATAGACACAGAGACAGAAACACACACACTCACACATAGACACACACAGAGATAGAAACACACATACACATAGACACAGAGACAGAAACACACACACTCACACAGAGACACACACAGAGACACACACAGACTCACAGACACACACACAGAGACACACACAGAGATAGAAACACACAGACATACATAGACACACACACAGAGATACACGGGACAGAGAGAGACAGACAGGCTCACCAGGAGAAACCAGTGAGCCGAAGCTCAGTTTTCCAGCCCTGCTTCTCCTGCTGTCGCAGGCGAGCAGGGACGCGAGCGGTGGTGCCTTCCGGCCGGGGCCTTCCAGGCGTCTTCCTTGGGGAAACCACGGAGGAGTATTAGCCGCTTTTCATCTACTCATGGAGGGAGCCGCGGAGAGCCTCCTTCTCAAAGGCACTCCGGAGTTCCGGCCAGCTGTTTCCTGCTGCTGGTGGAGGATGAGGTGGGGACAGCAGGCGGCCGGGTCCCCGGGCCTCTCTGGGCCCCGTGTTCTGTGCGGTTCTGTCTCGGTTCGCTCCCACAGTCCCGCTCCTCAGTGGAGTCGGGAGGGCCCTGCGACTGGGGCTCAGCTCTGCGGTGCATCAGTGTGTGTCACACGCACGGAAGACTGGGGAGAGGACAGGAGGCGCTGGGAGGCCAGGCTTTGTTTTAATGAGGACATTGACCCTGAGATCTGGAGAAGGTCCCGGCCCCAAGGCACAATGGCTGGTGACACTGTGGGGCCACACTCACGTCCAGGAGACCTGCGCGGTTCTCTCCGCCTTTGTTTTGTTTTGTTTTGTTTTGTTTTTTGAGGCAGGGCTCACTATGGAGCCCAGGCTGGACTTGAATTCACGGCAGTCCTCCTGCCTTGAAAATGGAGACTACTTTTCCTCAAAGAGGTTGCGCTAGTGTGTTGTGCTAGTGTGTTACACTAGCTTTGTCACGGGAAATAACCCCAAACCCCAAATTCCCTGCCCGTCACCCCAGAATGGCTTAACAGGAAGTTCTGTTGTTGTTTTGGTTTTTGTTTTGCCTTTTTTTTTTTTTTTGTATTAGGGATTGAATGCAGGTCTTTGCTAACATACATCCTCAGGTATTTCTTCTCTTTTTCTTCTTTCTTTCTTTTCCTTTCTGCTTTTCTTCTTTCTGGATAAGGTCTCACTAAGATGCTAGTCTGCCCAGGCTGCACTTGGACTTGTAACCCTCCTGCCTCAGCCTCCCAGAGTGCAGAAGTTTACAGGCACTCACCACCATACCAGCTTCCCTTGCGGGACCCAAAGGCGACCTGGTTTGCCATCTGCTGGGGACACGAGCAGCCAGCCTCTCCCTGTAAGCTTCCTTCCCACACAGAGGGGCCGGGGTCACTGAACTGCCAGGAAAAGCCTGATCTGTCTGTCTCTTCTGGGTGGAAAGGCGTCGTCTTCCACACGGTGCCTCCACAGCTCACAGAGTGACCAGAGCCCTTTTCTGTTCACCTGGTCCTGCCCATTATGAGGAGGCCGTGGACAGACCCAGCTGGGGCTCCCCACGGGCCCCAACGCCTGCTGAGCCGGGACGCTTCCACTTGTCTTGGTGTGGTTTTACATTTTCTAATTATCCTTTTTAAAATGCCTTTTTGAGTCTGATTTTAGACAACTTCAGGTGGGAGTCACAGTGTGTATTTTGCAAAATGTTCTTGATTAGAGAGATCTGTTTCTCAGTTACCCATTGTTTTACACAGACCCAGTGGATGTGATAGTTTTCATTGTGTTTCCATAAAGCCTGGATGATCAGCAGGGGAAAGCTTTTCAGGAATTTTAAGAGCCAAATAAAGCAACCATGTGCAAATAAAAACTTACAATAAGTATCTGCAACGAAAGCCCCCAGATTCGGGCAGTGAGTCGGGCTGGGGTGCGGCTCCCGGGTCCAGAGCTGACTCCAGGGGCTCCGGGTCAGCTGTGGTCCTGCCTGGGCGATAACTGACCGCTTCCTTCCCCAGGCCGAAGCCTGCCCCTTGTTGCAAGGTACCCGAATCCGGAGCCACCTCCCCAGCTGCAGAGGGATGACGCTCTGTCCTCGGGGCTCCCCGCCTCTTCCAGTCCTCCCGGTTCTCCAGAGAGCTGGAGAGGGGAGAACATAGCTGGCCTTGAGGTTTGAATCTAGAAGCTCCTCGTGGTGTCAGCAGCGCAGGCTCACGGCTGCTTTGCGCTGGGAGGTGGCCCTGGCGCGGTGGCACTGGGCTGTGACCCGGAGGGGTGCACACGTGTTTTCTGCTCTTCTCTTTCTCTGCTGCCTGGAGGCTGTGCGGGAAGCAGCTGCCCCAGTCCACATACTGCTGCTGTGATGATTCTACTCAGAGCCGGAGCCGGGGGCTGAGCCGGGAGCCAGAACCCACCCACCCTTCGAGGTGGGCATAGGGGTTTTCTACCAGCCAGAAGAGCAGGGCGAAGACCACGCTCGTCCAGCTGCCCTGGACGGGAGGTGCACCTCTTCCTCTGGCTGGGCTGGCTGGTGGTGACTCATCTCTGGAAGTCACTGCTCTGGAGAGCCGGGGCCCTGTCCCTCCAAGTACAATGTGGAACAAGCTGTCCCCTATATGTCCTGTCTGGGGAGGGTGTAGGCCACAGGGTGAAAGGTGCATGCATGGCTGGGGGTGGCAACTCAGGGTCCAGGGGCACAATGCCCACCAAAGCCCGTGCCATTTCAGCAGCACCTCCACACACTTATCCCCAACCCTGCTGCCCAGAATTCCACAGTCACAGTGCAGGGCCACAGGGATCCCTCCACACCACAGTTCCCCAAGTGGATGGAGATGCCTCTGCCCCGGATCCCTGGAAATCTAGGGGCTGCCGGGTGGGAACGTGGAGGGAGGAATGACGCTTTGTGCATTAGACCTGTCATCCACGACCCTGTCTTGTTTTATCCCAGATAATGCAGATTGTGACGAGCCTGTGGTCTACTGACTGAAGAGTTTGTGATATAAAAGTAGTTCCTGGAATTGCCCTTCCTGGAAACCCCAGCAGCAGCTAAGCTCCTGGCTCTGGAGCATGCTAGCTTCAGCCCCAATTACTCCCTAAAGTTCTGTCCAGATCCTAGCAACCCCATCCTCGAAGAATCCAAATGTGCAAGGTGACTCTTCCCAAGGGCTGGCCCCAAGGGTGCCTCCTCCAGGCCTGGGGCAGCGTGGACACCAGGATGGAGCCACTGCTCTGCTCCCCTCAATTCCGTGCAGAGTGCTTAGGACCTGGGAACCGAGGATGCGTGGGACCCTGAGGCCACTGTCCTGCTTGTACCTGACCACGCAGGCCCAACCAGAGGCTGGGCTCCCCGATGGGTCCCAGGCACCTCCACAGTCGCTGGGCCCTGCAGTCACCCCGGGAGTCCTGTCTTCACTGCCTGAAGCATCATGGTCCCCTTGTGTCCTGCCCGCTGAGAGGGAATTTGCTGAAAGTTGGAAAATACGATGGCTTCTAATTTTAAATGCACAGGCAGGGATATTCTTCCTCCTTAGAATGATTCAGTTCCAGCATTTCTGTTCCCATAGGATTCTGGGATAATTCTAAAATTGTACAGTGAAGAGTATAATTCATTTCATAAATGTGTACATGGAGATGCTCAGTAGAACATATGAATATTGGTTTAAAATATCGATTTGATTTTTTGCGTTGACAAATAAAATGTAAATATATGCAATCACTTAGTAATTTCTATTCTAAATGAATCTTGTGAAGGGTTAGCAGACGAGGACCTGGGTTGTGCTGTGCTACTGCAGAACTGTTTTCACTTCTGGATTTACGTTGTGTCCCACAAGGCCCCGGAGCTGCCCCTCCCTTCCCACCTCCCCGGTCTGTCCTTGCTGCCTGCAGCTGGCTCGTGGTCTCTGAGGCACCCCATGTGCTCAGGGGTCAGAGCATCTGCAACCCCGTGTCTGAAGCCTGAGTCACGGTCCCGAGGGTGAGCTTCCAGCAAGAAAACATGGCCCTGGGGTATGTGGAATGTCACCTCTTTCCTGCTGCCTCCGGGGAGATCTAGGGCAAACAGTGGCAAGGGAAACTTCAGTCCCCTGACCACCGGGCCTTCCTTCCCTCTGTTGGTGGAAAGTCCCCTTGACCTTGTCCTGCTTCTGTGGTGGTTGCCTGTCCCTCCAGGGAACACAGCCTTTTCTCCTCCAAAGACATAGCTCTTGCAGTGGAAAATCTGGCCCTGAATCTAGTGGGCTGTCTAGAAAAGTCCCCCCGAGCAGCACCCTCCTGACCACAGCTGTGTCTGCTATCCCCTGAAGATTTAGGGGGCAGTGGTCTCTTAGCCAGAAAAAAGATGAGAACTAGACAGACATGAGCCAAATGTGCCAGGATGCTAGGAAGAATTCCATGGAACCTAAGGCCTCTGTCTGGACTCTGCAGATCCCAGGGCTGTAGAGCCAGACTCGAGTCTGGAGACAAAGTCTGGAGAGGGAAGAACTTTCCTAAATTCCAAAGCTCAACAAGAAAAGGTGGAGCCAGCAGCCACAGTGCTTGGGTATAAATATTACTATCTCTCTAGATGTATATGTGGTCTATCCATCATCCATCCGTCCATCCATCCTCCCACTCATCCATCCACTCTCCCATTCTCCCATCCATCCATCATCCATCCATCCATCCTCCCACTCATCCATCCACTCTCCCATTCTCCCATCCATCCATCATCCATCCATCCATCCATCATCCATCCATCCATCCATCCATCCATCCATCCTTCATCCCTGATACTCTCTGAAGGCATCGTGGGTCCATCCTCTGTGGTTAGAGCTAAACACTCTCATATCGGGGTGTTGTGAGGGGCAGGCCAATGTTTTGTATAATTTTTCAGATCAATGACGTGGGCTGGTTAACTAATAGGTTAATTAAAGCTTTCCTTTACTGAGTAACGATTTACTCCTCCAGCACCAATTCCAAGGGAATCACTATGTGAGACTTATTCTCTTTTATAGTCAAGAGCTGAAAGTAGAAAACTCAAGATGAAATATTATGAATACTAACCTTAAACACGAAATCTGTAAGATGACTAATTGTTCATTCCAAACCAGGAGGTATTTTGAGAGTGGGATAAGGATTGGATTTCATAGCATACTATAATGAGCTAAGCAGAAAGAACCCTGAAGAAATGTTTTCAGACTTCAAGACTTAAGCCCTTTAAAATCATTTTTTAAAGATAAAATTTTACTTTATGGAAATCATAAGCTATGTTACTACAAACCCAGTTTAACCTCCTGCATACAGAAAGGCATCACCTTGCCTCAAGGGAAGGAAACGAAGTTTACTGCTGTTGAATCACTCTAAAATATCCATCTGTCAGTACTTTGTCAGCCATGGTTTTGATGGCATTTAAATTGAATTTAATATAAATTTAAAGGCATCTCCATTTGATGTAATGAATAATGTGGTGCCACCATCAGCTTCAATTTTAATATCTTAAATGTACTGAGTTCCAGCTGCCTTGATGGCTCTGCAGTTGGAAGTTACTGTTCATAATATTTATAAAAATATATTTGAACATTCTGTGATTTTAAATTTGCAAATAACACTGAAGCCAGAGGTGGACTCCAGGCTTTAGTGCCAGGCTCTGAAGGGTCTCCAGGGCTTGGTGCAGTCTGGCCCTGGGCGGAGCAAGCTGCAGCCGAGGGATGCTCTGCAGGGGCTCGCGTAGGTTGGCCCATGGCAGCAGCTTGGATTGGCCGCTGAGTGGCCCACATGTGCACCAGGGCGGCACCAGGGCAGCAGCCATGCCCCCCCCACATGCTCTCTTCCCTTTTGCTGGTGACGTGCATTAGCTGTTTGCAAAGTGGGGGTGGAGTTTATCCCTCCTGGAAGGAGCCTGCTGGTGGCTGCTCGTGCAGAGGATCAGGGGCTGGTGTTTGGAGCGTGTGCCGTCTGTGTGTTCCAAAGGGAAGGGTGCTCGAGAGCAGAAAAGAGGCGAGCCCCAGCCTGCAGGGTCAGCTGTTACATGTGTGGATGGTCTGGTGCTGCCCACTGGCAGAGACCTGACCGGGCAGTTCAGGTCAGCTCTGCGTTCAGACCAGAGCTCTGCCCCGTGGGCAGCACCCAGCGCGTTGCTGTGTCTCCCTCGGTGTAGAGCTCCTCTTTACACAGCGTGATCAGACACAGGGTGAATACTGCTGCCGAGCGCCACCCAACAGAATGGCAGGCTTCTGAAATGTGACTCCTTATCCGCCTCATCCACAGGCCTGTGCTGTGTGACTTCCGGCTCCTCCCCAAACTAACAATGATCATGAAACAGAAACGCTTGGGATCAAATGAGGAGACCAAGGCAGCAATGGCAGCGCAAATAAAGACACTCACGAAAGAGCACTTCCAGAGCTGCTTTGGAAAGTGGCAAGAGCGGTGGCACGTGTCTGAAGACAGGAGAGTATTTTGATGAGGACCACAGCAGTGTGTCCTCTTCTGGAATAAAAACTTCCGACTTAAACACCAGGCATAGTCTTGATCGCACAGACCGCATCTTCCCAATGTCCTCTCTACTGTGGGAAGATATTTTTAGTTCATTTGTTTTAATTTTGTGAACAGTTACCTGCGAATGCCCTTGCTGGGCAGCTCTGGGGGGCAGTGTCCCATGTCATCTGTGTGTCACCTGCCTTCCTGTCCCCCAATGCGGTGCCCTGGTACCCTGCAGCACTGGCCCTGTGCTCCTGTGACGAGGGCCTGGGGAGCATGGAGCAGCCAGCATGCTGCGGTCCTCTGAGAGCAGAGCCCTGGTGGACCCAGGAGAGGCCAGGAGGCGGAGCTGCCCGGTTTGGCATTGAGAGCACGTGGGCTGTGGAGGGCAAACCTAGCATATCAGAGAATGGGGAACACCAGCGGCTGGAGGGACGAATAGGAGGCTCCAGGGCATGCAGCGAGCCCCCAGCCCTAGTCGTTGGGGCCCCTGGTTCCAGGAAGCTGAGCGTTGGGCTTGCTAAGTCACCTGCAGCTGGCCTGGGTGGAGAGCTGGGCCTTAGCCCCTTCGGCGCCGCTGCCCGTTTGACCAGAAGGTAATTTCGCTGTTTTCTGTGGTTCCTTTTCCCAGTGCACCCTCTGGAGGAGCTCATTCTGCTGGGAGTGGCTGAAAGTTGCCTTCCAATTTTAAAAATGAGCTAATTAGAAGTATGTCCAGGATGGGAGAGAAGCACAGTGGTTGTTTTCTCTTAACATGCGTGCGGGGCCACTTGGAGCGAGACCAGGGGCGGCTTCCTCAGTGCCACCCCCGCCTGCGCCCAGTGGGTTTGCAGCTTGCTGTGCTGGCTGTGTTTAGAGGCCTCGAGGCCCCTCCCCCCCAGGACCTCCGTGAGTGGGAGGAGCAGGCTTTACTTTGGCCCAGGTCCCACCCCATCCCACCCCAAGCCCTCATCAGAAGCATTTTGGAAACAGCCCCTCCAATCTCGGTTCCTGACCAAAGCCTGCCACCAGTGGCTTCCCGGTGAAGGCTTTGGGGCGAAGCGTTTATCTGGAGGGGTGGAGGGGGTACGCGCTGGAGGGGAAGGTGCCCTGGACCATGCCATGGACGCAGACTCAGTGGGTCACTCGTGGCTCTGCCTCAGGAGCTGAGCCAAGCTTGAGTTGGTCCCCTGGGGCAGGCTGGGCCCTGGCATCCAGTCCTTGAACTTCCTGCCACCTGCCCTCACTCTGGGCAGTTTCTGTCCCTGCTCCGTCCCCATACAGCAGTGTAGAGCCAGTCACCAGCCCCTCCCCTGGCCACGCAGACACCAAGGCTGGTGAGCACAGGCTCGATCACCTGCACTGGCTCCGGGTCGTGTTTGGCTTCTGTGCCACCAAACCTTCACTCTCGAGGGCAGTGAGTCCCACGTCTTGCAGCGCCTGGCCCTGCTCCCTCCTCTGGCCATCTAGGAACCGAGGATGCCCAAACCTGTCCTCCAGTCTGTGGAGGGAGCTTTCCCTGCCCTGCCGTACGCATGTGGCCCGCAAGAGTGGTCTCTCGCAGGAGACGCAGCCCTCAGGGACGAGGCGTGTGCCCCATGGCTGTCCTTGTTCTGTATTGGTGGGTCGAGACCTTCTTAGCATGTTTCACTCTGACCTTTTAAGGCTGTCAGACGAGAATGATTTTCAGTCACTTTGCTCTGAAGTGGATTTAAAATCATGTCCCAAAGGTGGTAGATTAATAGATTAAAAAGGCGAAGTATTAATCCAGGCCCTCATCCTGTCTCCTTCCCCATAAGATACAGTGGAACCGTCACCCGGTCCTGGCAGCTCTCCGATGAGGCATGGTGGCCCAGGCAGGCCCTCTGACCTTGCCTTCTGCGTTCTGAAGTCCTGAGCGCCCTCACAGGACCTGCTCTGGGGACAGCCTTGCCCTGTTCCCGCCTGCAGAGCCCGCGTTCTGGATGCAGGAAGGCGTCCACTCTCTCTGCTTTCTGGAAATCAGTGATTCCTCTCTGTTGGTTCACGGCGGGCTCCCAGGAAGGCCAGAGGCTGGTTCAGCCCCATGCTCCCCCACCCCCGGGCCCCACTGCAGAGTGAGCCAGAGCGCTGGGGTCCTTCCCAGCACACAGAAACACTGAACCTGCTACCCGGGAGCCCCATCCCAATCCTTCTCTTGCACTGTGCGACCAGTGCTCAAGTTCTGAGCAGAGCGGGAGGCAGGACTGCATGAGGCAGAGGCAGGCCAAGCTCCTCCGCCGGAGGCCAAACCTCTGTCACTGAGCAGACTGTGGAGTCCAGAGCACGCCCTGCTGGAGCCCGTACCTGCATTCCCACGGGTGGGTGCAGGGCAGGGCCACCGTGTACATTTCTGCAGCAGCCTGTGCCCGTCATACCAGGACGGAGGAGCATGTGAGGGCAGGGCATCAGCCTGCAGCGCTTTTCCAGTCCTGGCACATGCCAGGCATACAGTAGGCGCTCCATACATGCTCCGGGCACAGCAGTGGGTTTGGGTGAGTCCCACACATGGCTCCTTCCTGCGTACCGGCCGCAAGGTACCCGCTTGTGCCCTAAAGACCCCGCACCTGACTTCGCCCTCAGCTGCCCCTCTTAGCCCGACTCCCCCTGTGGGCCCAGCACCCACCCTCCAGCCGGCCGTGCTCCGCGCACAGAACACACCGCTCTGCGTAGACTCGGGCGGGAATTCTAATGCTGTCTGTAGAGGCTCCGCTCAAAGAGATATTTTCCTCTTCTGAAATTTCAGAAACAACAACAAAAAAATCTTCCAGAAGCGGCTCAGCAATCTCACGCCCTAAATCATGAAGGTGTCTGAAGTTCTGTGTCACCGAGACCGTATTTTCTATGGGGTTCTTTCAACGCCTGTCCCTGGAAAAGTACTTTGGGAGGCTGAGTCTGAAAGCCTTAGAAATTATTATTATTTTCATTGCTCCGCGAAGCAATGGGGCGGAAAGGCCAAGCAGCTGCCTGCCAAGCGCGGCCCCGGCAGGGCTGCTGTGCGGCCTGTCTGCGGGGGCCCCGCAGCTGGGCCACCGGGGGACGCTGGGCTGGGAAACGCTGCCCCCACACCCAGAGCCAGGGCGAATGGAGATGACAGGTGGCACTTGTGCCCCACTGGCAGGAGGACACCCAGGGCTGTGTGCCCACCTCGTCTGCATGGCTGGCCGGGGGCAAGTGGCTCAGGGCTGGGCCACTTCTGGGCATTGTGAGGGGCAGAGCCCACAGGGAGGCCTGGCGAGAGGAGCGAAGGGCCGGGGCAGGAGGATGGGAGGCCCGGGTGTTTGCTGGCTGGGGGCTGTGTCAGCGAGGGTTCAGGACTGCAGCGACCCCTGGAGACTGCCTCGCCTCAAGGAGAAAAGGTGCCTTGGCTCGCAGCGCGAAGTTTCCCACTCGGCCCATGCTCCATCGGCTCTGTGGCTCTGGGCAGTGCCGCGGTGGCAGGGCGTGAGAGGGGGCACTCACCCAAGGGGCCAGAGAGAAGCTCCCGAGACCTGGCCCTGTGCAGATGCCCACACAACTGGCTGTGTGGCCGCTGGGTGCTGTGTGCCTGGGGAATGGCATTCTTGGCTTCTGCTTGTCCCTAGTGAGGTGCAGAGGTATCCACCGGCCCTTTCACAGAGGCAGATCTGACCAGCTCTGCCACCCACAGGGGCATCGGGCAGTGTGACCTGGGCCATCGGGTTCTAGGTCTCTGGGCCTCCCCAGTGCCAGGACGTGGGCTCTCAGGAAAGATGACGCCACTCTGCACAAAGCCCCGAAGAGCCCCTGGCCAGCACCGCTGTGTCCAAGGGGCGCTGCCTTGGCCCTGAGGGGCAGCTCACCTGTGAAGCCCCCTGTCTTTCTGTGCCTCTTCCCCAGACCCCTGGACCTGTAGTCTGTGCCCTCATCTCCCTGCCCCTACCCTCGCACAGTCACCTGCAGCAAGCAACTCTGGAACCCAGTTCTGGGTGACACCAGTGGACAGTGGCAGAGCCCTTCAGCCTCTGAGGTCATCGTGGCTGCACCGTCAAAGGGGTCCACAGGTCCCCAGTGACTTCTTCTGGGTGCACCTGGTGGCCTTTGCCACACAGAGGTGTATCCTGGCTGCCCCTCCTGTCCTCCGGTGGAGACTGAGTCGGAGACAAGCCAGACAGCACAGTGCTGTAACCCAGGGCTAGACGGCCAAGGGGAGCGGGGCCCACTCTCTCCTGCGGCCATCGATTTTGGACCCTACAGTAAGGAGTACGGCTTCTTGCAGCTGCTGTCACTCACACACACACACACTCACACACACTCACACACACTCACACACTCACACACACAGATGGGGTCCCCAGAACCTTCAGGCACAGCTGGGGAGGCCAGGGAGGGGCTGAGGGGCAGAGCAGGCCGGTCTAGGGTCCTCTGAGGATTCCCAAGGAGACATAAGCACTCAGCTGGTCCCTGGGTTCGGTCAGACTTGGGGCGGCTGCTATCCTCCAAGAGACACAGGCACCCCAAAAGCCTAAGTGAGACTGTCTTGAGAAACAGAAGTTGCTGTCTCTCTCAGGTTTAGAAATCTCAGAACAGGGGTCTCAGCTCTGGAAAACCCCAGCCCATCCAGAAGTGTGAAGCTTCTCTGGCAGTGGGGTCAGCTCCATCTGCATCTCAGGAGGGAAGCAGGGCCTGGGTGCGACCTGCTCTCTGAGTCCCTGCACATCTCATTTGGGTGGGAAGTAATATAATAGTAATAACATATAATATACAATATAACAAAGCTAGGGCGTCGGCGAGTCCACCGTCACTGAGGAGGAGGGGGAATCTCCCCAGGGAGTGACACCACTCACACAGGACCCGTGCATCAGCCAGGGCTCTGGGGAGAGACAGGACAGCAGGATTCGTGCAGAGACAGATGAGGGGAACTTCGTACTGGGATCATCTCACAGATGGAGGTGGCTGAGGAGTCCAGGACGGCTCCTCTGCCAATCAGTGACCCTGGGGTACCCATGCAGAGTCCCCCTAAGTCTGAGGGTCTCAGAGGCAGGAAGTTGCTGGGGAAACTCAGTTGAGGCGGGTACTCAGTTGAGGCGGGGAAACTCAGTTGAGACCCTTGGGAAGGCCTGGAGGCCAAAGGGCAGCAAGCCTGGAGCTCTGGGGCCCAGCAGGACACGCTGAGGATGACTCAGCTCTCCACGGGTCTGGTCTCCCCACCCGGCCTGTGCGGGCTGCCCCACCAATGCCCCTGGAAGCACTTTGCAGAGCCATGCGCCATGGTGTCCCCCAGGCTCCCAGACTCCCTAATCCACCTGACTGTCACTCACTGTCACACCCCAGGGTGAGCTGCTACACACACACTAAGTGTCACACGTCAGGTGGACCAACTCAGACGGGCCTGGGGGTGAGGAGGGGTCGGCAGCAAACCCAGTGTCTACCCAGGGTCCCCAGCCACAGTCCCCAGGTGCGGGATGAAGTCGGTGGCACTGTCCAAGGACAAACCCCGGGAGCACTCTTCTGCTCCCTTGTGAATCTTTTGCAGGAAGAGCGCACACTGGCCAGGAACATGTGGGCTCTGGTACTCTGCCTCGTGGACTTCGGAAGATGCGACCACATGACTGGCACTGAAACTCTCCCTTCAGGAGATAAGGCTGGCTGGGCAGGAGAGCTCACTCACTTACTGGCAGCAGGCTGACGTTTGCCGCCATGGTGTGTATGTGGCCAGTTTCCCTGCATCGTCTCTGCTGGGGCTTCCTGGTTATCAAAACATCTGTGGACCTTATGAGCCCAGAGGGGAAGGAGCAGGAGGAGGAGGAAGAGGAGGAGGAGGAGGAAGGGGAGAAGGAGGAAGGGGAGAAGGAGGAAGGGGAGGAGGAGGAAGGGGAGAAGGAAGAAGGGGAGGAGGAGGAGGAAGGGGAGGAGGAGGAAGGGGAGGAGGAGGAGGGGCGTGCTCGGTGCTCAGCCCTGCTCCCCGCGCCTGGTCCTCTCAGTCCTTTGCCGCACGGGGGTGAATCAGTCCTGCTGCGGGCGCATGCCCTTCTGCCGCTCTTTTCCTTCTGCTGTCTCCCCAGCCTCACCTGTCCATGTGGGGTTGAGTCTAGCAGGTCCGGGGCAGCTGTCAGTGTCCACGCTGCCCAGGGTCCCCGATGGCTGTTCTGGTCCCATATGGCCAGTGGCCTGCCCGGAACGTGCGAGGTCTGCAGCTACACCTCGGTGCTCCCGGAGCCCACGTCCTCCGCAGCCCTGAGGGCCTCCGGGCTCTCCAGCAGGTGAGGAGCAGCCCCCAAGCATGTCTGAGAAACGAGGCAGACAGGAAGGAGGGAGGGAGGGAGGATGCGGTGAAGGGAAGTGTGGGCAGAGGAGACGGGCTGTGGTGTCCAGGACAGGATTCAGCCCGGCACAGAGAGTTGCTGTAGGAAACACCTTGCTGTTCGGTGTTTACTCAGCCAGTGGTCAGACAGCTGCTGCTCATGGACCGAAGCCCCAGAGTGTTTGCAGGCAGGTACGGGTGCTCTAGGCAGATATTTACCCAAGCCACCTGGGGAGTGGGGAGGACAGGTGGGATCTGGTGTGGACCTGCCGTGGGCAGCGGGTACCAATGGACAGAGGAGGCTGGGACCCGGCCTCTCCCTGTGGTGCCGTATGTGGCGCACCCAGAGCTGGCCGCAGAGACCTCTGTGGGCTCCTGCCGGAAATCTGGAGGGACCCAGCTCAGCCACCACACCCGAACCCCTGTCTACAGGGTCACCGCACCAGCCACCACCCAGCAGGTGTTCACATCCCTGTCTGGTTCCCACGCGTGTCTCCACGTGAGGGTAGTGCCGTGGGCTCTCTGGCCGGCTCTGTCTCTCACTGTCATGGTGATGCCCAGCTGAGCTCAGGTGGTCCCTGGGAGGTCCAGGCTGTCATGTCCAATATGCCCAACCCCGAGCTGCTGCAGGTGGGGCCCTTGTGTCTCACAGGGCTTTGGGGGTGATGACTGTATCCACATCCTGTGAGTGCTGTGACAAGCCACCTGGAGAGTGTGGCCTAAAACAGCAGAGCCGATCCACAGACTGCAGTGGGGAAAGAACCAGGTCTCACAAGAAGGTGACCCCCACCTGGAAACCATATCATTTTCATTGTGTTCGTGGGTCTTTTATTTTGTTGAATTATATTAAATCCTATGGCATGACCAGCTATTTAAAAGATAGCAAGATATATTATAGTAGCCATTTTGAATTTCCTATTAGCTTGTTTTGAAGTCCTTTATTGCATTCATTGTTTTGTTTTTATTGTTTCTATTCTATTCTGCTCTGTTCCATATTTACTATGTCTGAAAGTACCTCCAGCTATTTTAAAGACAAGAGGCATTATGGTAACTGTTGCTGATTTCATAAGGTTTTGAAGTCCTGTATCATGTATGCTGGTTTATCTTGATTGGTTTTATTCTGCTTTATTTTCCTCTGTTTTATCCTCTTTAAAATAAAATTTTTTAAAAATGAAAAAAATCATACAATCGAAATAACCCCGGTTTACTTAACTTGGGTCCTAGCCCGGGATCTTGATCTGTAGTAAATCTCTAAGGGAAAATAAAAAAGTGCAGCCTTGCAAAGGACACAGGGAATGAAAATGACTAAGTTAGAATAAAGAGTCACACTTAAAACCACGAACATTTGAGAGCTGGAGGTGGCTTATCATGTATGAGGTCCTGGGTTCCATTTCCAACACCCCTTAAAAATAATCAGAACTTCATGTAAAGTAGATACTGCAAAATAGGGAGAAAGTGTGGGAAGGGGAGGGAGAAGGAAGGAAGGAAAAAGACAAACAACGATGAGAAAAGAGGGCAAAATGGAAGCAAAGCTTTTGCAAATAAGGGGAAGAGGGGTTGCAGCAGGGTAGGCGGATGGGGAAGAATCACGTTATGCCCTGCACAGGCACAAATTCCGTGTAATGAATGCGATTGCTATGTGTACCAAAAACATACCAGTAAACTTAGTTAATAAGAAAAGCAATATTTCAAATACTGTGCGGTCTTTGAAAATGATTATATGCAAACACCTGGGGAGGCCTTCACCTCATCAGTGCTGAATCTCTGCAGTATCCGGAATAAAAACAATAGAACAGCAGAGTGGCTCTGTGCTTTCTGGGGAACAGCGCTCCGGTGCGAAGCTGAGGGCAGGGCTGCACTATGACCGAGACCTCTGTCCTTCCCTTGGCAGCTCAGGACACCTGTCTAGCCCTCCAACATTGGGCAGAGGGTTGACGTGAGAATTTGCCTTTGGCATCTGGCTCTGTGGGCATGGCCCCTCTCATGTGCAGATGTGGGGACAGAAGAAAAGTTACCCTCAGCCCTGCCCAGCCTCAGCAGGAAAAACACAGGTAGACTGTGACAGAGACTTCTGTTGAGCAAGGGAACACACTCAGGACCAGGAGCCAGATCCTGGCCTGCACAGTCCCAGCCCTGGTGGGTGCCTCAGTCTCTCTAGCTGAGCTGTTCTCTGTGGCTCTTGCCCCTGCTTTTTGGTTCCTGGGGTACAAGAGCCACTGCTGTCCTCTCTAAGAAGTGACTGAGCCATAGCTCCTGAACTTCCCATCTTTTGAGCCTGTTTTCTCAGTCTCAGTCTGACTTTCTATTATGTGCCTGTGGGTTACCTTTGCGTGGATCCACAATTCATCCCATTGGTCAGAAGCTCACCCACGGGACTCTCAGAGGGAGAGTGGTGAGGAGCGAGCTGCCAGCTCCTCAGTGCCCTAACCTAACCCTAACTCAGGCAGGGCCTGCGGCACGGCCCACAGACCTCCTCAGCCCGGTCCTCCGTTTGCTGGTGCCTGCTTACCCACCTCTCTGTTCTCATGGGCAATGGCACCGCTGCAATTCCAGCACTACGCAGCAGGTGTCCACTTCCTCTGGGGACCCTTCTGCCCTACTCCTCCCCTGGGTCCTGTCTCATGGTCTCCCCAAGACTCCTGGCTCCTGCGGCCTTAGAGCGGGTGCCCTGCCTCTTAGATTTTTGCCATGGTGGCATCGCTCTTCCAGCCACCAAATTCTACTCATCTCTATGAATGCAAAACATAGCACCCCAAACCCAGCATCACCAGCAGCTGGTTCAGCAGGCTCCATGCTGGGGTGGAGGACTGAGCAGGCCAGGGCGGTGGTGTCTGGGATTTGCAACCTCCAGGGCTGTCAGGAAATCCCAGAGGCTGGGCTGACCCAAGGCTGGGGAACGAAGTCATCCCAAGACAAATGCAGCAAAGCCATCTGGCAGCCAAAATGCTGAGCTCAGCAGGGCTGCCAGCCAGATCAAGGCCACATGGCAGGGCCCGCAGGCTGGCCAGGTCCTGCCACCCCGGACTCCAGCAAGGCCAGCCCAGAGGACAAGACGGGGCTGCACTGTTGCTCAGGCTGACACCACTGCCCCGGACAGATGGCACCTCCGTCACCCAGGTGGGGTTAAGGGAACCAGGTCTGGGATTCCAGAGATGAATGGGAGAAACACCCAGTGCTTTGGTGGCCATTTGGAAAAACAATTCCTCATGCGCTTTGCCGAATTAGATTAACCCAACCAATTCCAAACAGTGAAGCTGCTGGATAATGGTGGGGAGTGATGTTCCACTGCCTGATCCACGGAACCCACTTGTCTTTCCCGGGCATCCCAGCCCCACCGCGCAGCTCTGCCTGGCGAGCAGGCTCCTGCCCCGTCCTCCCTGCCTCTGCTCCAGCTGGCTCCTAGGTCTCTCAAGCACCAGAGAAGTACCTCTCCCAAGTGTGTCCTTCCATGTCCACAGCTTCTCAAGGCCCTTTGCCATTCTGTCTAGGTGCCTCCAGTGCTACCCGGGCCCCTGGGACATGGCCAGACTCCTCTGCCCCTTCTCACCTCCCTGTCCCTCCAGGCTTGGCGCCCTTGGGGCTCTACAGGACGAGGACCTTCTTTTCACACTTCCAGCTGAGATTCTGGCTGCAGGGGGTGTGCAAGGCCCCACATGCCAAACAGGAAGGGGTTTGGGGGTCAGGGAAGGCATGCAGCTGAGGTGCGGCCCCTAGGTCCAGGACAGAGCAGGGTTACCATTGAAGCTTCCCATGGGACATGCAAGGGTCCCGATGAGGACTGGGAGAGACAGGAAGCTGAGTAGGTGGTGTGGGGAAGCCATCCAGGGCCCAGGGGCACAGGATGCAGGGCTGACCAAGGGCTGCTGTGAAGGGACAGGGGTGCGAATGGTCATGCATGTGTGGCCTCTCATAGGGAGGTGTGAAAGACCCTATGGCTGGACAAGGGCAGGGACCTGCACACCACCGCACTCCCCAGACCCAGAGACCCCAGAGCAGCGTCTCAGAGGCACGTGTGCGAGTCCCAGTGTCCCCTTCCCTGGCATGGCTGAGTGCCCAAGCCTGTGCCCACTGCACCAAGGGGCCTGCCCTCCTCCTGGGGCACCGCCTGTGTTTGCCAGAGTTACTCTTCCTGGACAGGCTGGGGGGCTCCGGGCAGAGTGGGGCTGTTTACAGAAAGGCCTGCGCCCTCTCCAGAGGTTTTAGCAGCAGATGTATTTAATTACAGCCACACACGCTACCGCCCAGCGAAGCCATTTCCCCTTTAGCAAGTCGAAGTGTGTGCGTGTGTGCATGTGTGTGTGCATGTGTGAAAAAATGTAAACAGATTGCATAACAAAGTATTCTCTAGCTGTCAGCAAGAGCTTTGAAAATAAAACACTTCCCTCCCAACTCGCAATTGGCTGGCAGTCGGCACATAATGAATAATCGCTCAGGGACCTGTGGAAAGATGTGTGGGAAAACTTTAATTAAAAGCTTGTCAGTGCAATTTTACCTGGGTGACATCACCTGCGTGAGCTGCGGCAGCCAGCTTTGTTGTCTGTGAGACCCAGCAGCACACACTTGTTTTGCTGACAGCAAACAATCCAGGGGCCTTGGGGAGCTGGGTGGGTGGGAGGCAGGGGTGAGGGTGAAGCCCATTGTCTGGGGGGTCCCACTTTCCAATTAGCAGCTGCAGTGGCTCCTGGGTGTGGGGCGGGGGCGGGGAAGGCCCCGCCCGGGAGGGAAGCTGGCCAGCACTTTTGGCTGGGTCCCCCATCTCCCTGTCGAGGCAGCGTGGGCGCAGGGAATGTGTGTGCCTGGGGGGTCCTCCCACGCCGTCCTGGTCAGGGAGGGCGGGCAGCTGCCCACTCAGCCGGGGCCAGGCAGAACCCCCCAGTGCAGCGCTGCGTGGTCCTGGTGAGGCATGCCGGGTGGAGCAGAGCAGAGTGGCACTGCACTTTGGCTGGGAAGCACCCTTGAGCCCCTGGCAGGCGCTGGGCGCTGTGTCCTTCCAAGCCCTTCCTTCTGCTGCTGCCTGCAAACCAATTATTCCCAGATGCACTCTCAAATGAGACAGCCACTCCTCCCAAGGCACTCGGGGCCTCTAAGTAAGTCATCACATTTAATCCTGGGTGCACCTTCACCTTCCAAAAGGCCCTGGAGCTTAGGAGAGAGACCGATGTGCAGTGGGTGCGTGCATGGTGATCCTGGAGGACAAACCTGGCTGAGCCGCAGGAAGGGGCTCAGGCGCTGCTGGGCGACCGCTGCGGCCCAGGCCCTGATCTCCGTGCTGGGTTCTTCAGCTCATTGCTAATTTGTTACAAGCTCACATTCCTGATATTAATAGATTAATAACAAGTTACAGCAATTAAATACTAATTAATCTATTTTCCGGACAACGCCTTTCTTTTATCTATAACTGTTTATGTGACACACAGGAATCTCAGTAGCAATTAGTTACAGGGTGGCTCCGCACTTCCCAGGCTGTGTTTAGACAAATGAACAAGCAGCCCTATGACTTCCCGTTGTGTGGCTGATGACTTGCGGCCGGGCAGCTGGGATAAGGACTGCCTTCCCGGGGAGCACTGGGCTGGGTGATTCTGCCTCACTGACCGTTCAGTCTGCGCTGTGGCATCTGGCCTGAGGCTGATGTCCCACGGTCCTGGCCTCGGGCAGGTGGGCAGCACAGCCCTGGCCCCAGGTGCTGCAGGGAGGGGTCTGGGGCCTCCCTTTGGAGGCTCCTGTGAACATTCTCACCCAAGATGTGCAAACGCGGCTGTGTAAAGATGGCACTCTCCAACTCAGGGGAGCGGTCTGGGGCTGCCTTCTGTTGCAGTGACACCTCGCCTGCAGTGGGGTAGCTCACAGAGGAAGGAGGCTGGTCTAACTCAGCTCTGGAGGACAGAGTCAGGGTCCTGTTGGGGTGCCCTGCAAGAGGAGCGAGTGTGAGTGGGTAAAGCTCAAGGGAGGTGCCATCCACAGAGGACTGCCCTTCACTCCTGGGACCTGCTCAGGCCTTTAAGGGTTCACTTCAGCCTCCTCCGAGGCCATGTCTCCAAAACCAAGACTCCCCACTGCCCCTTCATTTAAGGTCCCATGTATCTACTCCACCTCCCTAGGGCCCCTTTCTGGGAGGCAACTTGCATCCAAACCATAGCAGGTAGGTTTAATTCCAAAATGCAACTCACGTCTTCCAAGAACACAGGCTGTGCAGGGTCTACTGGCCAAAGTTACAAGCCCAGCACAGCTCTCCGGGGCTGGCCCCTGTTGCTGCAGAGGAGGAAAGGCTGCCAAGGCGCCTGTACAGGGGGAGCCCCAGGCCTACCAGGGTGCTGGGGAGGGGAGAAGCAGCCAGCCCTCAGTACCTCAACTCTAGGCCAGCACTGTCCGTGGCCCGAGTCCACCTCTCTAGAGGGTCCCCAGGAGAATCCATTTGTGTCCACAGTGGGAATAGTGGTGGGTTTATCCGAACAGGGGAAGCAGGGTCCTGAACATGGGCCCAGGCACTGAGTCAAGGGTTCTCCCAGTGTGGTCCTCATGGAACCCATTTCCTATTTCCCAGCCTTCTCCAAGAGCCTCCCCTGGATTCTCTTTTTCTTTTCTTCCTCCCCTTCTCTTTTCTGTCCTCCTCCTTTGCCTTTATCTCATCTCCCTTTCTTTTTGCCCCATTTTGTTTTCCAGACTGAACTGTTTTCTCCACACTGAGAGTAGGAAGCCCGTCATCTCCACTTTTCCCTTCACACACAGACCCTGCTGCATTTGGGGTGTGCATCCTTACCACTCCCTTGTTCCTCTTGTGTCTTCTGCATCTTACGTTGGACACAGCACTGCTGTGAGCACCACAGCTGTGACAAATCTGAGCAGGAAATGAGGGCACCTCTTGGTTCCATCTGACTACATTGACCCAAGCAAAGATTCACAGATCCCTAGGACACACTGAGGAATTCTGAAGTGGGTTGGTGGTCTGCTTTCTGAATCTCACAGTTTTGATGGGTGAATGGCTACTTTTATAAAACTGAAGAGTCAAGAAGACAGTTTTTACAGTTGCCTGCACTGGCAGGAGGGCTCTAGCCTCAGACACAGATCACCACCTCTGCTACCCTCAGGGTGCCTACCCAAAGCTGAGCAGGGGTGGGGTGACCTCCACCTCACCATGGATTCCCTGAGGGACACCGTGGAGATGTCAGGCCACCCCTCAGCAGAGCCTTGGGAGCTCTGCAAGCTCAGGGATCCATCTGCAGCCACTGCCCAAGCTAAAGCCTTGGTCTCCTCTCACAAGAGGCCACACTGATCCAGTCTTTCCCTCCAGTTGCCTGTGGAGTCTATCTGTTAACCCTGAGTGCTCTGCACAATAGCAGTGCCCAACTTCTCCTTTAGCTGCTGATCCCCCTTTGTCTTTCAAAGTGAGACTCTGCTCCTCAGCATTAGCGGGTTCTCCTGACCGTGCATTAGCACAATGTCTGCTAACCCCACCTCCGTGCCTCTCCACCTTGCCAATATAAGGTTTCTCCTGTGTGTCCCTGTTATTGGCTTAGTGTGAGTTTTATAAAAGCCAGCACAGGGGGATCATGGGAATATGGCCAATTGATAAGTAACAAGGTAAAGAGCCTCTCTAAGAGAAATAGCTCAGGCGCTAGAATTTACCACCGTGGAGGAGACTGGATGAAAGGAGAGGGATTCTGACAACCCAGGAAGAAACTAAGGAAAAAGAAAAAAGAAAAGAGAAGACAAGACAAGACAAGACAAGACAAGACATGGATGGAAGGCTTTAGCCAGATGTGCTCTCACTGGATCCGGTCCCATGGTGAGCTAGGCACCTTGGAGTCTGACAACTCACAATTACACTGAAGTCAGGGGTTGGTGAGTCCGAGGGTTGGTGAGCCCGAGGACCTCAGTAGGAGGACGTGTCACAACAGAGAATAGAGCCAGGGTGGAAATCTGCACTGGCCCACAGTGAGGGCTCGGAATTTGGTCCTCCTGTGAGGAGGGGTGACCAGCTGGGCTACATCTTGGAATTGGGCAGGATGGGCCTAAACCTGGAACTGTAGCAGATTCAGTTGGCCACTCCTGGCACAGAGCAGATTGATGGGAATGGCTCGGACTGGGTCCCACCCCTGTGAAGGACCCAATAGCCAGGACCAAAGTTATCCCTAAAGTTTTCCTGAACTAGTTCCATCCGGGTGGCACTCACTAACATGGTGAAGACCCCTGGTGTTTGACTGACTCAGAGGGGAGGGGCCGGCCTGCACTGCCCCTGCTTGTACCTCAGTGGTCATCAGCAAACTGGAGAGGGCAGCAATCCCTAGCCAGCATGCTTCAGAGTAACCATAACCAATACAGAAAGGGCCTGGGACCTCCACCATACACTTGTGTGGAAGAAACCAGAAATATGACAAGAGAAAGAAGCAAAAAAAAAAATCTCCAGCCACCAACCCAAACAATAAGGGTCCAGGAGAGGTAAACACAGTAGGAATCGAGGGCAGCAAACCTGCAGTATCAAAAGCAGCTGACATAAAGAAATATCTTTGTGACATTATAGAAGAACTCAAAACAGAAATACTAATACAAGTAAAACAAGATACAAGAAGATCAATAAGAGAAATGCTAAGCACCTCTCAAAAAGATACAGATGGAAGAATGGAGGAGCACAGAAAAAGGAGGGAAACCTTTGATGAAGAATATGAAAAAAATCTAGAATACATGAAGCAGATTCAAAGAGATTACCAGGAAATTAAAAACTCCATTGAAAGCTGGCAAGACTGCTTGAAAAAAACTAAAGATAGACTATCAAAACTTTGAAGACAGGTTTGCAATGTGTGATTGAGAAAGGAAAGACCTCTTAAAAATAACAATAAAGTAGGAAGTAACAATACAAAGGCTAGAACATGACAAGAGGATCTATAACTTAAGAATAAAAAATGTGAGTAAAGAAGCAGTGATAAAACCAAATGAAATACAAAGGCTATTCACAAAAATAATCAAGGAAAACTTCCCAAGCATAGAAAAACAAAGTGACATCCAGATATATGAGGCATACAGAACTCCAGCCAGCTACAACCAAAACAGATCTACATCCAGACATATAATAATCAAGATCCCAGAAATTCAACACAAGAACAGAATATTAAAAGCTGTAAGAGAAAAGAAACAGATTACCTATAAAGGAAAACCCATCAAAACCATGACAGACTCCTCAGTGTAAACCACCAAATCCAGAAGAGCTTGGAGCAAAATATTACAAGCCCTGAAAGAAAATAACCTCCAACCCGGATTGATGTACCCTGCAAAACTGTCTCTCAAAATTAATGGAGAAACAAATGCTTCCATGACAAAGAGGAACTGGGGGAGTTCGTGATCACCAATCCAACCTTACAAAAAATACTGAAGGACATTCTAGAGAGAGGGGGAAAAAAACAGCAGGGTTTTAGGAACAGTGGCAGAGAGGCCTCAGTGAACAGGGCAGACAGTGGAATGAATGGAAAAAGTAGACAACCAATGGCAGAAAAATAACATAGCAGAGATGAGGCAGAGAAGGTTGGCTATAATGTCTAACATAGATGGCCTCAATACACTAACAAAAAGAAACACAGCCAGAGTAGGTCAGGAGGTAGAGTCCATCAAGATGCTCTGTATGGGAAATATAATCAACCTGAAAGAGGGTTTATGGACTGAAAGTCAAAGACGAGAAAATAATACTCTATGTGACAGGAAACCAGAGAGAAATAGGGGCAACTCAACCAGTGCCTGCAGATAGGCTGGAAAGACCTGATACCTTTGTGCAGTAGAGAGCTACTCAGCTATAAGGAAGGAAAACCTTGAAGCTTTTGTAGGTAAAGGAATACAACTAAATATCAAGTTCAGAGGTAAAAAGGTTCAGAACCACTTAGGTAGATAGCGGGCTGCCTCCCTAACCTAAAAACTAAAGGAGTTAGTGGGATCCAAAATGTACAGTGCACCCTGTGAAAGTGAAAGGGGAGGCATTGTCTAAAAAAGGAAGGCGGCATTGTTAATCTTGTATCATGATTTAAAATTGTTCTCATCGCTCTGTTTAGTTTGGTTATATTCTGTTCCAGTCTGTCTACTTGTGCTAGATTTGAGGGCACAGACAGCTATTCCAAAAATAGCAGGATATAGTATGGCAAGCATCCTTAATTTGCTGTTAACTTAATCTGATGCCCTGTATTGCTCACATGTCTTATTATGACTGATTTTATTCGAATCTGTGATGATTGATAGTATCAAGTCTGAGAGTAGAGGCAACTACTCTGAAGACGATAAGATGCACTAGGATGCCCACTCTGGTTTGACTATTACCTGGTTTTGAAGTCCTATAATGTTTCCAATGTTTTGTTTTTATTGATATTGTTCTGTACTCTTTGTTCATTACTATGCCTGATGATATAGACAATTCTATTGAATATAACAGGAGACATCATAGTAACCATTGTAAATCACCTTGTATTGTGGTTTTAATCATGTGCTATGTTCACCCTTTTGTTTTGGATGGAAAAAAAAGCCAGCACATGTTTCTGTCCACAGTTGACTTATTTTGAAAACTCTTCTATCAGTTACTCCTGCTACTTTAGAAGAAAGTTCCAGAGTGCAATCATTGAACACATCATGGACTCCTTGTCCTGGAAGAGCTGTGGGACAGCACAGCAGCTGGCAAGTGAGGAGGAAGGATAGTGGCGAGGGGTGGGCACCAGAAAGCCACCCAGGGTGGACTCCTGAGGGCTGTTGTAGGCCAAGAAACCACAAGCTGTGCCTGGGTCAGGAGAAATTCACCTCATCACATACAAATGTACATCTCACCCAGATATAAGTGGGATGTGGATACAGAATTAAAAACCCTGGAAGTTCAGGAAGAAAATGAAGCAGGATTTTTGTAACGCTGGCTTGGTTTTAAGAAGGACCTTCTAAATAGTTATTCTAAAAAATAATGAGAAATCTCTCTAATGAACAAGTAGGTTTTCCCAGGGTGCTGTGGTTTAGAGCTGAGATGCCTCACAGGTGACTGCATCGGGGGGGGATCCCTAGACACCAGAGGATTGAGCCAGTGACTGCACCAGGGGGGATCCCTAGCCACCAGTGGGTCAAGCCAGTGACTGTACCAGGGGGGATCTCTAGCCACCAGAGTATTGAGCCAGTGACTGTACCAGGGGGGATCCCTAGCCACCAGAGAATCAAGCCAATGCTGAGCTCATGGCTGACTGACATTAGGAGCCAGAGTCTGGGGGACAGCAGTCCATGGGGCTTGGCCTAAAAGTGTGTTCTCCCTGGCTCCTCCTTTCTCCCTCTGCTTCCCGGCTGCCATGTCCCTCTGCCCTCAGAATCAACCAGCTTCAAGGCAGAGCACATGGAGTCCACTGGCTAACAAAACCTCTCCTTTAAGTTTGGTTATTAAATATTTTGTTCCAGCAGTGAGAAACCTGACTGATACAGATGGTAAATACAAACCAAAAAAGTTTAAAGAAATGAAAAAAATTTTTTAAAAAATTGAAGTATCTCTGACAAAGGAAAGAGTTCTAGCAAGGAGACAGACATACAAACAGAAAAACAAAGTTTACAGAAGAGAATTTGGAGGGGGATCAGCAACACCTCATGTGACCAATGAACCTTCGAGACTCTGAAACCTTGCTGATGGGAGAAAGTGCTAGTAAAGTTGAAATAAAAATCCATGCTCCACAGTTGCCTGTGGTTACCTATTGGAAACATCCAGAGATGAAAGCTGGTGGGATGGCAGCCACTTTATACTGAAGTGCTTCTGAAGGATGAAGTTTAATTAGAGAGGTCCTCCAACAGATAATTTCCCCTTTTTTTCTTTACTGTTAGCTGTATTATGTGCTTTTTCATCAATACACAGCACCATCATAATAAAAAATTGTTATTTTAAGATGAACTGTTCCTTAGAGATATATATTTTAAACCCTAAAAACGTAAAATACAATTTGCATATAGGAGTCACTCTTTAATTACGCACCATCTTGTTCCTTCAAGAACCACAGGCTGCTTCTGAGCAGTGTTGGATGATCCTAAACATCCCTGGGCAGAGAGGTGAAAGGAAAAGAGAGAAACAGCACTGAGGCACTGTGGCTTTTCCAACCAAGCAGACACCTGCAGTCTGCAGCCACTGCTGGGCTGAGGTCCACACAGTGTGGGGCTCATAGCACCGGCACCCCCACTCCCCCTACAGTATGTGTCCCTGGGCAGTGGGCCTAGGAAGTAACATAGAAGTCCACCTATGCTTTGGCTTAGCTTTGTCTTTCTTTTTTTCGGGGTGTGGATACCAGGAATCTAACTCAGGACCTCATGCTTGCCAGGCAAGTGCTGTGCCATTGACCAAAATCTCTGGTTCCTTGGCTTAGCTTTTTCTGATTAGTATTTCACTTACTGTAGATTTTAGCCAGTGAGATAATCCACAATGAGCATGTGGGAAACCTAAGTGACTCGATGGTGTACAGGAATTCAACACACCTTGTCCACTTTGAGCCCAAAGTGATTGTATTAAGCAGCATTCTTGCTGCCGAGACACAATAACCAACCTATACAATTTAAGGAGGGAGGGTTTAATTTGGCTTATGTTTCACAGGATTCAGTCCATGGTGAACTGGCTCCAAGTTAGAAATATTGTGGTAGAGGAGTGTGGCAGCACAAAGCTGCTCAATTCATTAAGGCTGGGGAGCAGAGCAGGTACCAACACAGAGAACTAGGAATAAAGGGCCAAATACAGTTCCCCAAGTCATGCTTCTGTGGCCCCCCCAAGTACACCCAGAAGAGCACTTTACTAATTTCTTTGGTGGTTCCCAAGTCAATCAAGTTGAGATTTAGACTTAACTACCATATCCCAACCTTGCTAACTTGACACCCAAACAAATTCTTTAAACTATACTTTACCTCCAAATAATCACAAGAATAAGTTAATAGTTCTATCTAATTTGATACTGTTTCATATATAATGGAAAATTCAATAATACCTTTCCCAAAGTCTCAAAATTTTTCAAAACTCTAAGTTGAAGTCTCTTTTAGGACTCAAGATAATGTTAACTCTAAACTTCTGTCAAATATAAAAATTCAAAAAACAAGCTACACTATCCCAAGGTACAAAGGGAGAAAAGGAGGATAGAAAAAGAAAGATCAAAACCCAGCAGGGCAAACCCAAAGTCTTGTAGCTCCACGTCTGCTGGGGCACATAGTGGTGAGAAGTAAGTTCCAGAGAGCCTGGGAAGCCCCACTCCATGCGATCTTGCTGGTTGCAATCCACATGAAATCTTTTCGATCCAGCTCTGCTCACTGGCTAAAGATTTCCCTGACACACATTCCATATTCTTGGCATCTTGGACTTCCTGGGGTCTCCACTGAATGTTTGCCTTCAGACATTGCCTTCTCAGAGGCTCTCGCTGGGCCGCCCAGGCCTTCCTTTGAAATCTGGGTAGAAGTTTTCCTGACCCCACAACTCTTGCATTCTGTATGTCTATAAAATCATCATCATGAGGAAAATACCAACATTTGCAGCAACTGAGTTCCCTTGAACCATGACTGCAGCAGCCTTTGAGAACTTAGATGTCTGAGCAATGTGAAGTGAATCCCTGGAAACCAATTCCCGAGAAGGCTCTTCTTTAGCAGGGGACCCAGGAACTCTGAAAAAAAAAAAAAACTTATGCTTTCACACCCTGCAGCTTGTGATGAGTGGTGTCTTATGTGATTTCTGATATGGCTTCAAAGCATCTTTCTTTTTGCCCTTATACAAAGTATTTGATTTCTCTTTAATGGTACTAATCTCTTCAACAACTACACCTCCTTTGCTCCCAACTGTACGTGTGGTTCTTTTGAGCCAAAATTCAAATTTCTCAAAAATTCTGTTCTGTGTTTTGCCCCCTATTCTCACTATAAATCTGGCAAAAGGAGTCAGTAAAACCCATCCTGCAGCCTGAGTGTTAGACCGACTCAAAATTTCCTCAGCTACATCAAATAGTTTAAAGTTCAGTCTCTTGCAAAGTCTCAAGATGAGGACAAAATGTAGATGCAGGTTTTTTTTTCTTTTTTCTAGACCATAATACATACAGCCTTTAGACCAACTGCCAAGGACATCTTCATTCTCAACTGAAATCTCCTAAGCCAGGTCTTTACTGTCTACATTCCTGTCGCCATTCTGATTTTCTGAGCTGCCAGCAGAAATACCCATAAGGTTTTACTTGAAGCATTATAGGACTTCTCCAGCCAGCAACTCTAAACATTTTCAAACTCATCCTGCAAACCAGTTCCAAAGGCTTGTGAACCACTTGATCAGGTAGTCACAGCAATGACCCCACTTTTCTGGTATGTATATTCTGTATTAGTCAGCTTCCCTCCTGCTGAAACACAGTACCTGAAATACACAATTTAAATAAGAATGGGCTTATCTTTGCTCACAGTTTCAGGATATTCAGTCCATGGTCAGCTGCACCAGGCAAAAACATGATATTAGGAGGATGTGATGGAGCAAAGCTGCTCAGGTCATGGTAGTTGGGACACAGGACAAAGAGGATCTACACCAGAGAGGAAGGATGAGGGATCATACAAAAGGCCTTCCCAAACCTCACTGTAGCCCAGTAAGTTTATATTTGTAATCCCAAGGAAATGTTATTGGAATTCTAGCAAGTTAATTCCAATCTACCACTTCCTGTGCAAACCATGGTGAGAAAAAAGACACTAAGGCTTATCTGTTGTTGTGGGGAGCAAAGGAGGTCCAGCTCTGTATCTATGAGTACATGGAAATGGAGCCAGGTTCAGCCAAAATGGAGCCAGGTTCAGCCAAAATGGAGATAATTGCTCCTTTCGAGGAGAGTCCTCCAGGCAGTCCTCTGCAGGACCATTTATAGGATCCACCCAGCCACACTCAGAAAATAGCTTCACCAAACCCTGGGGGAGCTAGAAACCAACCAGTTTGACAATTTCGCTGCATGATCGCATTGATGGTCTCACACTGACCCACATGCCTCCTTCCTCTGCAGCCAAGAGCAGCTCAGCACAGAGCAGGTGGGCCCCTGAGTCTGGAGACTGCTGATCTTACCCCCCGAATTTTGTGTCTGGCCCCGGTGGCTCCAAGGAGAGAGTGAGTCTGTGCAGGGCTCAATGGGGCTGCATGTCCTGCATTGCAGCCGCGTTGTGCATGGAGCACAGCCTGCTCAGACTGGCTTTTCCATAGCTGCTGGCATGGCTGGTCTGCTTTCCTCTCCGTCCCCACAATGTGCTCATTTTTGGCAGGACACTGCCAAGCTGCATGATCACTGTGTGCTCACAAGGCCCAAGGGGTGGTGTCCGTAAGTAGACATCTCGATTTCACATGAATTTAGGGTGTGGCTGCCTTGGTCAGAACTCTCGGTCTGTTTGGTGCAGTGGATCACATCTGCTCCAGATCCAGTGATTCTCAAGACATGCAGCTTCTCTCCCCTCAGGGCTCCAGCTCGGTGCCTGGAAAGAAGGCCTGGACCCCCATTAAAGGAGCGAGTGCGGGGGGGACGGCACCCCCAGACTCTGCAGGATAAGAGCTCAGCCTGACCCTGCTCCCCCAGCACCAACTCCTCTCTCTCCCATCTGCCTCCACCTGCTGCTCTCTACCCATCTGGACTCAAATCACAGCTCGCATCAGGGATTCACTTGCTTTCTCTAAGAGTGGATCGAACAAAGTTTTGAAGTTTATGTGAACTGGTGATTTACATAAATTGTTAAGGGCAACAGTAGACTTTTTTTTTTTTTTTTTGCAAAAGAGATATATAAAAAACCCAAAACCTAACTCCTGCTATATGCCAACATCACTTCTGATAAAAAGAATCATCACTTCAACCTCCATATCAAAGGATGTAGACTCAGAACAAGAAATAATTAATCCTTACTAAGGTCAGTTGGTCATTACCTTGATTCCCACATAAATGACTTTGCCCTTATATTCTGTGTTTACATCAGACTCCCCCAAGATCTGGCTGGCATGGGACCCCATGCAGCAATTCTAGTTATTGTTTGCTTCTTTTAGTGAGATATTTCTACTTCAGCCTAAATTGAATGAAACTCAGTTATTATTTAGTCTCAAGGTGGAGATCATTTAAAAATCTTCCCAAATATGCTTTTGTCCATTGGAAATGGATTAAAAACAAACAGGCCCTGGAGTCCTTCCCAGAGCAGCCCTCGTGCATCAGCCTGTCCTCGACTCCCTCTGCCAGCTGCACACTAAGCTCGCTCCCTTCCCGAGGATTCTGCTTTGATCTCCTCGTGGCTGCCATCTCGAGAAGGCCATGAAATGTGAGATGTATTTGCTGGCGTTCACCTAGCTCTTCTTTTGGCTTTTGCTAATTTTGTGATGCTGAGTCGGCTGAGGAAACCATTGGCTTTGGATTCTGTAATTTACACTCAGCCTGGCTTTGGGCAGAGCACAGCATTTCCAACGGGCAGACTTTAATTTCTTTGTCTGAATTTGTTTTGGCAGAGGACGCGGTTCCATTCTTAGGCCCTGCCAGTTGCTCTCTGTCTATCATTATTTAAGAATCAGAGCCTAAGACACAACAAAAATAAAGGCTGCCAAGCTGGCACCCCAAAATCTGTGTGAGGGGATGTGGAGGAAACTCTCTTAGGTCTTTGTCATGCTGAGTTATGCAACACACACACCAGGGATGTGCTGGGCTGTGCACCTGCCCGTGACTCACACACATAGTAACCTGTCCAGAGAGGGACAGGGGTAAACCATCCTGCCCTGCTCTGCAGCCTGACCGAGCAACAGGAGGGTCTCTGCCGCCCTTGCCCATCCCGACATTTGGCACTCAGGTGAACCGACGGCCACTCACCCAGGCACACCTGATGTTCAGGACGGGGTCCTGCCAGACCCAAGAGTTACTGGTGGAACAAACAAATGACTTCTTCTCCTGTTCTGTGGCTGACTGAGCTTTGTTTGTGGCAAGCGATGCCAGTCATCAGCTTGACGGTGGCACAGTGTCAAGATACCCTTGGGTTTCTGAGCCCTTCCCTCCACGAGCTGGCTGGTCTGTGGCCCTGCAGATGGTGAAGCTGGGCGGCGCTGGCTGTCTGATTCAGCAGCAGGCAGCCCCAGAGAGAAAGATGTGGCTGAGGGCCAGTGTCTTGAGAGGGCCGGAGGACATCCATGTGGCAGTAGCTGCCATTCCAGGGGTCAGTCGGGCGGGTGACCAGGCACAGGTTGTGGCCACCAACGAGACACATTCAACTCAAGGCCACAGCACTGTCGCTTTATGTCCTTCCCCAGTGGCAAAGGCTGTTTTGCTCAGGGTGGGGCTATCTCCAAGGGTTAGCAGGGGAGAAATGTCCATGCACCTCTAATAACCAATAAGCAAACACTACTTCTCCCAGGAGCATAACATTCTGGGCATGTATGAATAATGACTATTTTGGCATGTTTAAGTGTGTTTTTAACATCCTTCTAAAAGGAGTTAAGAAAAAAGTTCTGAAATTTCCAAGGCCAGGGTCTCGTTACCCACTGAAGATGCCCACAGAGACTCCTGTGAGCCCAGGGCGTGGCGGGCGAGCTGTCCAGGGAGTGCGCGGAGCCGCGAGTGGTTCCCGTGTCTAAATCCAGCTCCTGGTTTCTCCGAAAGGACAACTGCTTTATGAAGAAGATCAGCTTCTCACTGCTGTGAGACGGTGACCCACAGGACAGGAGAAAACACTTAAAACTCACGTCTGATAAAGGGGCCAATGTGCAGAACACACTAAGATTCCTGCAAATAAAGAGGCCTGATTTTAAAAGTAAGCAAATGACTTGAACAGACATTGCTCCCAGGAGGCCACTGATACCAATAAACACCTGAAAATGCTGCTGCTAAATGTGAAATCAAGAGGGAGTGACCAGCTCACACCCGTAGGGCCGCACGGGACTCAGAGAGCCAGCGACGTCTAGAGCGCAGGGAAACAAACTCGTGTGAACGTGACACGGTGGAAAACAGCCTGGGAGGCGTCAGACATTTAAAGGTGAGGTGACTGTGTGCCCAGCAACCCTACTTGTTGGTACATATCAAAAACAGTTGGAAGGAGAGACTGGAACGCCGATTTGTACACCCACTGTTCTAGGCAGAGGTGGAAGCAAAGGGCGCCCGCTGCAGAGCAAAGGACCCGCAGAGCGCGTCTCGTCAGCTGGGCAGGCTCGGCCTGGAGGAGGAAGGAGGACTGACACATGTGGGCAGCAGCCGAGCCTTCAGGATGGCCCAGGAAGGGCAGGGCTGGTCCTCAGATGAGGAGCCCAGGGCCTCCAAATTCAGAGGGACGGAGAGCAGAACAGCAGGCACCAGAAGCCAGGGAGGGAACAAGGGAGCCGATGTTTAATAAGAGCAGTTTCAGTTTTGGGAAATGGCAGGTTTTGGATGGGGACAGAGGTGATGGTCTCACAAACGCAAATGACTTCGAGCCTCCATTGTGTTCTTGACAACGACTAACACGGTGAATGTTATGCATCAAATCAATGCCATCAAATGCAAATGAGGCCCAAACATGCAACTGAATGAGATTCTCTACTGTTTCATTCCAGGCAGCTCATGTGGCACTTACCAGACTCGGTTATTTCCTAGGTTTGCTTTTTGTATGAAAAGCTCACTCACCTGCCTCACCTCTTACCGTGACCAGTTAATTAAATAATGGTTAATGCTAATGGACTCGGGCCTTGGGTTCTGATGCAACTTTGGATTCCTGGGACAGAACTTTCTGGTCATAATTCTTTTTAAAAACTGTTCCTGGATGGCACACATCCTCACTTCTGCAGTCCCGTGTCCCTGTCTGATGTCCATGGGGTCTGTGCCTGTGTCCACTGGGGCCAGAGCCGTCATGTCCCTGCGCCTGCCTGGCTTGGCGGGAGGAGCCAAGGCTTCCCTCCTCCCCCTGCAACAACAGAGGCCTCCTAGTGCTCGGGAGGCCTCGCACAGGACTGGAGGGCCACTTCCGGAAGAGAAGCAGGCCGCCCTCTGCAGTGCACCTGACTCCTCCTGATGCCCTCCACTAGCCGGAGTACTTCCTGTGGACTCTCCTCAGAGCCCGGCGAGAGAGCGGGCAGCGGGGACTGTGAATGGGCGTCGTCCAGTCTCCCACCCAGGGCAGAGCTGCAGACCTTGTCTGGCACCCATGCTGTCACGTTAGTCGTGTTTCTCCGCATGGGCTGAGTTTTATGAGCTCGAATGCTGGTTTACTCCTTTGCTGCTACCTGTGCCTGAGCCCTGATGCTGTGTGTGTTGCACAGCACGTTTGGACGGTGTTGCACCTCTGGTGCCACTTCTGGTACCGTGTGGTAACAAAGGTCCTAACTCCACAGTTAACCCTTTCTCATCCTGAGTGCCCCTGAGGGGCTAGTGCTGAGCGGGGCACCTCGGAATCTCCCAAGTCTCATCACTGGGGAAACCACAGCCCCGAATGTCTCTTGTTGCTGAACAAGGGCAGAAAGGTCCTGCAGAGATGTCAGTTGCTTATTAATGCCTTGGTCAGTGGAACCCACAGCTCTGCTCACTGCTTCTAACTGGAACCAGCCTCCGCTGGCCCAAGGTGAGGAAGGCTTGGGAACACCATGAGAAGAGGTCTTCCTGCTGCCTCCCACCGGCTCCTTCTGCTGGATTTGCCTTAGCCCAGTTGGACTCATTCACCTTCCCTAGTGTTTACCGAACCACTGGTTCGTATCTTTTGATACCTACAAACTTTCAAATTACTGCAATGTTGTTAACCACACTCCAAAGCATAGTATCAGGTAGCCAGTAGGCAATCAGAAAGCCAGCGTGCAAGCACATAAAACAAATTAAGTACTGAAGCTTATATCCCATTACAAGCCTCCTTGGAATCAGTGGGGTGGACAGAGGAGAGCCACAAGGCATAGCCTGACTCAGAGATGCAGGCAGGGAAACATGCTGCCCTTCTCCCACAGCAAGGCAGGAACAGGGATACACCAAGTGTGCTATGGCCCTGCACTGTCCCATAATCTGGGGCACATTGTGGGGCTGCCCCCACACATCAAATCTGCTGAATCCTGGCCAGCAGCAGATGCGTCACCAACCAGTGTGGCCAAGCTCCACTGTGGGGTGCAACCTGAGCGAGCACCTAGGGGGATGAGTGAGAACCACAGCCAAGGGGAGGCACCTGGAGCACGAGAAAGGAAGATGATGTCAGTGAGGGTGACCAGGATAAGGAACCCCAAGTGGAGAGAGCGGAGGGGTGGTGCCCAGCACAGCTGTGGAATGGACAGGGGTCCCTGCTATGGCTGGAGAATGTTGGGGGTGTGGGTAGAGAGGGACAGGGAAGCACTCAGGCATGTTGGGGGGTCTGCAGAGCCCACAGGGGTTGGGTACTGGCTCCAGGATTTGAGCACATGTTACCCTTGCAGTCCCTCCACGCTGGTGATTTTGTTCTATGCATGTGATTTGGAGAACATCTCTGATTTTCCTCATTGAAGTCCTTGAAAATCTTGTCAGTCTCCTTAAAAATCCATTTTTCTATAAAACAAATGATATTTGCTCTATAGAACTGTGAGGATTGAAGGGAATAATGGGGTGAAAGCATCACCCAAACTCTTATGCTGAACCTGCACTCCTGCTGTCATCCTGCTGTCACCATCATTATGATCACCACCACCACCACCACCATCATGATCACCATGACCACCATCCCACCATCGTCAGCACCATCATGAACACCACCAATGTCACCATTGTCACCACCATCACCACCATCACCATCACCACCACCACCACCACCACCACCACCACCACCACCACCACCACCA